>JBBPCS010000283.1:8557829-8576004 GCA_037974645.1 Hollardia meadi
TGTGTGTGTGTGTGTGTGTGTGTGTGTGTGTGTGTGTGTGTGTGTGTGTGTGTGTGTGTGTGTGTGTGTGTTTCAGACATTTCACTGTTCCATAAGGGTACACACGATTCACCTTGCATAGACAGACAGGGACCAGACAGGTTTTACTGCTGGATCACTTATCATTGGACCCTTATCGAGGTAAGTGTTTTGTAAACCTGAACAGCCTCTTCACAATTTATTTTGAGCTTTTCAACAATATTCCAAGTGCATTATCTCAAATTCTGCATGGCATTGAACTGTCACAGTCTCGCATTGTACCAAAGACAAAAACAACTCCTTTATCAGCACGGAAATGTCTGAGTCTGTTCGGCTTGGTTGGGTTTCAAGATGAAGCTAATAAGCTAAAATGTTATTTAATCAGAATAAAACAGTATGTATATATAAAAATGTTCTATACACAGTTTTAGTTTTAGGTACTAAGACTAAATTACAGTGTTCTTTTCAATTTAACATTTTTAACAATGTTATTCTCAATCACAACAGGATACATTTTTTATACTAATAATAGTGTACAAATAACTTTAATATAAAGTTGTATCGCTAAAACCAGACCCTGGAGCTTACAATATATGGATCCAAAAAGTATGGAACCTTTATCAAATGGAGAAAATTACTCTCATTAAGGCTCCAAAAGTCCACCTTTACTAGATGGTGAAGCTCTGTCACGGCTTTATTAATAAAATTAGGTTTATTACCTAATGGTGTTTGGTCCTCCTGCTTAACTTTTACTTTGACATTCCCTCTACAACGTCTTTTGACAGAGTAAATACTGTGCCTGTATTTTAGCTATGCTATTATACCTTGGACTTGCTATTTAAATAAATGTTATATACAGCTGAAAAAGGGAAAAAATTTATGAAAATATATACTGATTTCAACTGAACTATTTCCATGACAGCTAAGCAAACTTTTAGACCATTTTATTAACTTGTGATGATTATGTTTAGGAACTGAAACAAATGTTTTTTGTTTTCTTTTACAGTATTAGCACGTGAACACAGTGTTCTGCAGGGTAACTTACTTTGTCTGAGAACCACAGCAAGTTTGACTCTTTGTAATGAGTGAACATCCCATATACTGGATCCATAAGCTCCTTTAACAGAAGCAGGAAGAACTCTTTAGTGACTCCACCTGCATCTACGGCCTCCTCTCCGTCAAAGATCACCTGGATGAAGTACATGAAGAGATCACAGAAAGTACAGGGGTTTGTGGAAGAAAATTACAGATCTACAGTGACCTTCAAAAACATTAGAGTAGCTCTCACCTTGAGCGGTTTCTTGAGGTCCACATCAGAATACATGGTGAGCTCACGTAATGTGTCACTTACTAAATGGTTCCTGCGCACATGGAGCACCAAGTAAGGGTTCCTTGCAAGTTGGGGTTCCAGCGTGAGCAGCATAAAGACATTGTGTAAGTTTGCACCGCTTACTGCCATCTTGGTCACAGGTTGAGGTGGAAAAAAAGCAAGAAAAGAGAGAACTAAATAAAACCTTCACTGTTAAACCCAAATCAGTGTTCAAACATTATGAAACCACACAAAAAAACTACTTTCACATTTACAGCAAGTACCTGCATTTGCAGTTCAGCATCTGTTTGCAGCATGGTTGTCTTGGCTTGAGCGTTCAGTATGAACGGGTAGGCACATAGGTTCACTGAGGGAAAGTCGCTCTGCAAAGAAAAAGAGGAAATACACTTAATACACAAATAACATTTCAAAAGGGTCAAATAAATAAAATGTTACAAGTTCAATCTTTCAATCAAGTACCTGTGAAGGGGAGGATGATCCCACTTTCTAGAAAACATAACAGAAAGCAAAGTCATTTGACGTGACATGAAATTCACGATTCAGCAGAGTAACCAGGAAGTGAAACAATGTCAGTACTCACAATCTCAGCTTTACTCAGAAACCATTTGAGGTAGTCTTCCTGGATGTCCACCAGGCTGGTGATGTCAGGGATATAAAAGCGGTTGTACTCCACATGGTGGGCCTTTAAGTTTACCTGGTGACATGGAACAAACACCTGCATCAACTCCAGCAAATGTCACAGGTACTGAGCAATGTAAAGATTAGAACCAGGAAAGACACATTTCCTTCTCAGACTGAGGGACGATGCAGAATTGATGGACTTGTTTACAGAAGCAGTAGGTGACCTGTGAGATTACCTTGTGGAGTTTTTCCAGCAGTCTTAGTGTGGCAACAAAATAGTTCTCATAAAAGACCGGTACGAGCAGTGTCTTGCCTCCTGTTAGCAAAAATACAACAATACTCTTGTACATGTCCACCATCCTGGTAAAAACACTATCGTCCACCAAACACCACCAGTTATCTGCAGGGACAGAGACAGTGGTCAAAATAATTTACAGAGCAAATATCAAACATGACAATATATTTGTATTATTATATATTTGATTAGTGAATGTAAAAAAGTGTGGATGATATCGTGATAAAGAATTTTGAGCATTTTTTTAAACCGTTTTCAATAAATAGAAAAAAGTTTCAAGTTGGTCCAGAGGTGATTTTTTGGTATGTGGCAAACCCTGTCTTGTTTTCCTTTCAAACTGACCACCTGGCACTTGACCAGCTACCGACCGAACTTTACCTCTGAGAAGAGAACATGTGATTCTACCAAATATCAATATCTGCCTCAAAAATCCATCATCAATCAGGCTGTGCTGTTTGAAGATGTTACGTTCATTTCTGGTACCATTTTCTACTTTGGTGGCGTGTCTTGAATAATCCTCAGGATAACAAGTTAAGACTTATGTGGATATGGATTGGGACGCTGACATACCGTAGATGATGAGTCTACATGAGACAGGATGTTCTGTGTTATAAGCTACCAAAGGCAATTTCAAATGACTTGGTTGGTATAAAAAAATAACTTGTAGTGTGTGCACGCATGTATGATACCTAAGACTTTGCTGGGGTTGGCGTCTAGCCGGAGGATGGCCATTGCCAGGGGGATAGTGAGGCGGATGTAGTTCTTGGAGTCCTGCAGGGCCGGGTACTCAGACAAGATGAGGTAAATCCTCATGGCCTCAACATCAGGAGGGGAGCACGGCAGCTGAGGGATCAACAGACTCTCAAAACTCTTGGTGGCCTTCACAGAGGTTTGAACCCAGAAACAGGAAGGAGACAGATGAAAGAAATATTATTCACTTTTGATATGTTTGAAAGCTAGAAATATCAATTTTAAAAAAACAAAACTATTTTATGGGATATTTTTTTCAATTCTGCTTGGGTCAACTTGGCAGCAGGAGAAAAATATGAGTCATTAAAGTTTGGGAGAGGCTTTTAGTGGTTTGGACTGCAGCCTCGGTCTACACACAGATTATAATTAATGTTGGTTTGGGGTGCATGAACCCAAAACCTAACATTAGCGAGCTAATATTAGAGGCTATGACTCACTCCAGCAGTTTGTGCCATGGATATGTGGCAGGACTTGATGTACTTTTAAAACGACCAGATATTTCCATAAGACATGGATGTTTTTCGATAAGCCCAAGCTAGATATCCAATGTTCCTCTTCTAACTGCTTCATTATGGTGGCAAAAACCCAAACAGGAATCTAATGTGAGTCTTTGCTCAATGTCAAATCTGAATCATGTCAAGTTTTTTTTTTTAGGTATTTGCACAGTTTGGCTCATAAAAAAATCAAACACTACTACGTGATATTCATGAATGCAAATGGCTCCTAAAATGACTCTGCATTTGGGAATTGTTTTGGATTTAAATGACAGGTTTTGAATTTGAGTAAGAGGTACTTTCTCCATGGAAAGCTGCTATAATCCACTTGCTAGTTTTTTAAAGTGAGACTATGTATCTTATGCTGAAAAGTGGCTACGACTGGCAATTAGAGGCTTGACTTTTCTTTCATTTTTTGAGACTCTCTTAAGTCAGTTGCTTGTATTCATAGATTTTTTTACCCTGTTGTGTCAATATAAACATCTATCATTGTTATGGTGATTAAGTTTTAAGTTAAGTTTGAAATTAACTGCCAATTACCTATGTACACACCCAGCAGACAAAGAGCAACATTAGCACTGATTTAGAGTTGAGTTCATGTCCACATAATGAATGTCAGGCATTATGATATTAGCTGTGCTTTGGTATCCATCAATTCCTGGTTCTATCGCTGCTAAATGTTCACCAGCTAGTTGTTAACTGCGTCCGTCTTCCATTTGGTGCTGAGCAGGTAGTGTACAGTGGACTTATCAGAGGGTTGTTTTTTTTATTCTGAAAAAAAGATGTTGATAACAAGCAGTAAGAGTGAACTAAAAAAGTTTAAGTTGTGGGCTGTAAAACCAAAACAATGAGCTGAAAGATGCCAAAACACTCTGTTGAGCTTGAAGACCCATTATTAAAACTGGTTAGTGCCTCTTTAAAGACATCATCATTATGTTACCTGACTGAGTGGAATGGGACCCCAGGCAAGGAACAAATCCTCTAAATGATCGTGCTATTTGTTTTCTAGAAAGTGACATAGTCTTGCAATAATGGCAAATGTAGTGGACATTAAAGCAACATGAATATTTACAACCTTTATCCTTCTCTATTCAGGCATTATAAAGTAGTACTACATGTTTATGTCCTTAGAATACAGGAAACTGGGTTTTGGAGTTAAAAGAGAATGTAAAAAGCTTATTACCTTAAACACATACATTTTTGAATAGACTATTAGGCAATACCTGCTCCAGAAGTCCAGAGAAAGCCGGTTTGCTGAGCGTCGCAAATAACATTCTGACAGAGTTGAGATCGATGCCTGGGATCTTTGGGTTGGTTTTGAAGTGGGCATCATCACTGAGAAAGCAAACAAAATATGATTTTAAGTAGACCATCTATGATGTGTCAGTGGTGCAGGGACTTTGTGGTAAAGCCTTGATGTAAAAAGCACATGTTACGTTGGATTAAACGCCAGTCTATTCCAACCAGTCATGTGGCAGGTCAGCTGTGAGCGAAGTTCACAGACTGGTAGATGTGCTAATTCTCAACACTCTCAGGTGTAAACACACACAGAACACACGACCTAAATGTATTGAAGTCAATCCCTGAGCAGATCTCCTCTTCAGCCTGGAAGTGAGTACAGTTGACAAACATGCCTACAGCATCGCCTGCACAAAGCCCTCAGCATGAAGGACAGCAACTATTTACAGTGTAAGCCTTCACATTCTTCTACCACAGGTTTTATTTCATCATAACACAAATACATCACACCTGATCTTGTGGAGACTGTTTGCCAAACATAAAACACTGATGCAGATAGTACATTGCAAGTGTGAGCCCTGATTTTTTAATTCTGAGAAACCTGTGAGCTTAAAGAACCAGATGAGCAGTTCTGGGTCCCAAATATAAACACTCATACGATGAAAGGTTTTAGGTACATAATGTGTTTATTTTTAACTATATTTAATATTTTTGCTGATCATGTTTGAATGCCATGTTATACAGTTTTACTGATGTATTTCTTTCCTACAGTTCCAGGCAGCCATCAGTTCCCATTCATTTCCATTTCATGTAAAAATTGGCAACTAGTTGGTGAACACAGAACACAGCGCAGAATTTAGCAGCTGAAGAACCAAATATTTTCCTCAGGAGGTGATGGAGACCAAAGCAGAGCAATATCAATATCAACATCTTAATATCTGCATTAATTTGTGTCAATCTTATACTATCATTGCATGGTACACTATTTAAGCACAAAAGACTACTATAGCAGACTTTTGAGCATATATGCTTAATCTTAGGCTGATATTATTGCAGCCTGATTATGTACATACATACACAATAAAGAGAAACAATAGAATGCCTGTAACAGTGTAGCAGTGTGGTTTTTCTCAATAGTTAGTTATGATGTACTGTACTGTCCTTTAAAGGTATCGTTAATCTAAAGCTAAAGGATATGGATCTACAGGTTTGGCATGAAGAGGTACAGTACACAGTCATCCTTAGTGTAATAACTACTGACTGATTTATTTATTTTTTTAAATACCTTAAAAGACTTGTGGACAGAGAAAATCTGTCAAAATGTAGCAGTGTTAGTCATAATTTGACGAATTCAACACTGTGCGCTTTATGTTTGACAGGTGATGAAGGTGATGACATCATTATATGCAGGTTTGATCTACAGTTCATTTGATGAACACAAAAACAGGTTAATTTAAAGATACGAAGGAATGAGACCAAGCGCTGTCATTTTTTAACATTTTTTTTTAACCAAAAATATCAAAGATTTAACTCCCTGCTAAGTTATTAGGCTACATAATAATGAATAGTAGCTATTGCCAATAATATATGTAGTGGAGAAGAAATTTAAAGGTTTAAAGTTGCATTAAAAAAAAGTACCACAGCTGTACTCAGGTACAGTACTTGAGTAAATCTACATTACTGGTTTAATGAGAAAACTGGTTGACAGTTTAGATGATTTTTAGTTGCTTCAGCAGACACAGCAGTATTAAGTAGTTCATGTTGTCTCCAAAGCTCCGTTTTCCACCCTGATGGCCTCCACAGTTCATTCCTTGGACATGATAAGTATCTGCTGATGAGCCTGTACTAAAAATCCATCACACCTACACACAGACTGATGGTCAGAGAAATCTGGAGTCTCACAGATGTCGATGACTAGACAGATAGCATCTTTCCCAGCCCTGACCATCAGCTTGTTTTGTTGGATAAGATGACATGCCATGACAGTATGTGACAAGTGGACCCTGTGAGGTCCCTGCTGAATCAGTTCGCAGGAGTCTAGCTTATATATGGGTCTGCACATTAAGCTAGATGGCTGTTGGTTGCATAATATTTCTTTTTCTATTTAAGTTGGATTTACACACCTGAGTAGCAAACCAGTCACTGTATGATTCTGATAATACTCAATAAATACTGGGTGCTTTCGTTTTCTTATTGTCACTTAGACCATCCAGCAGTGGAGGAATTATTCGGTTCCTTTACTTCAGTAAAAGTACTCCATTACAAGTAAAAGTCCTGCATAATAGTTTACTTAATATATTGTTAATAGCGATTCATCGAAGTTTAAGCAGCATTTGACTGCTGTGGCTGGTCGAGGTGGAGCTACTACTTTACATATCAGTGGTTTAAACCTAGGGGTGGGGTCCCTCCAAAGGGTCACCAAATGAATACATAAATTGAGGGGTTGTGAGATCATGGGACAGGAAAGAAAAAAATAAAAACAAAGTTCTTATGTAAAGTAGTTTTGGAGTTTTTTTTCTCAAACCTTTGCTTTTTGGTGTAATATTGAACTATTTTACCTCTTTGGGTGTCAAACAGTTAAAAGAATCTATGTGAGAAGTTTAAAAGGAAATTGGCTCTTTGGTGGAATTGCTAGGAACTCACAGACATCTAAAACGTACCAAGGTGCCCCAATAAGACACTGCTTTTTTGTAAGGAACCAATGGCTTTTTTTTTAATACATTGGATTTTATAAGATTATTTTATCATGTGTTTTATGTAAAATCTTAACCTGAGTAGTGATTAGTAACTGTTGCTGTCAGATAAATGTCGTGGAGTAAAAAGTGTAATATTTCCCTCTAACATGGAGTAGAATTATTAAGTAGCAGAAAATGGGAGCAAGTACCCCACAGTTAACTGTACTTAGTTACTTTCCACCACTGGAAACTTTGCATTAATACATGTTTATACATGGTTCACGTACCTTTGGTCCAAAAAGCTGGCATTCCAACAAGCCGTAGAGGAGAGTTGAATAATGATGTCACTGTGCACAAAAAGAGTTATGTGTGAAAATATCGCCAAATAAAACCACCATTAATACTAAACATCTACAAGAGAATGAACATTTTCTATGCAGCAATATCTTACACATTTTAAATAACTTTTATTACTTGACTTACTTTGTGACACTTGAATCTGTGCTGTACATCAGCTTTAACCTCCATGAATTTAATCTTTCATAATTGATTGGAGATATTGATTTACTGATGTTAATCACTCTGAAGTCTTCAGGGGGTTCAGAGCTCTGCAGAGAGGAAGATAAACCGAGACAACATATCAGCTCTGTCACAAACATTAAGAAGATTGTTTGCATTGGTACTACCACTGTGTGTGCGTGCGTGCGTGCGTGCGTGCGTGCGTGCGTGCGTGTAACATTTCAGCACTGAGACATCTGAGCTTCAGTCCGTGTTGTGTCTCTTTCCTCTATGAAGATAAAATAAATGGGCCATGCCTGAGGTCTAAAGATTTTTGCTGTTGAGGCTGAATGTGTGTTGTGTCTTTATCAGTGCACATTCCTAACAATTTGCTGGAGATTTGTAGGAGGCAAATGCTCAATATACAGTGTAGCTCCAAAATACTGAGAGCTGGTAAAAGCTTAGACATTAATGCCCTCCTGTGGTAAAACACTGAACTGCTTAAATGAAGAGCATCAATAAACAAAAGGCTCATATTATATTATATTTGGGGAGTATTTTAACTTAATTAAGCTTCATATTTGGAAATAACTGATGGTACGGTTAGATTAGACGGAATAAATATTAAATGCATTGAAGCTTTCTTATTATCTAATTGTTTACAGTTTAACTTCATCACTCACTTGATTTTCCCTTTGCATGACACATTTCACCACATTTTCCACTTCACATGATACAGTATGTGTGCAGTAAAATGCTTAATAAGGCGTTAAATTGCAAATAATGCTGCAAAGATTATACTTGGACTTCTGTGAGAATTGATGAAGAAGAAGAAGAAGAAGAAGAAGAAGAAGAAGAAGAAGAAGAAGAAGAAGAAGAAGAAGAAGAAGAAGAAGAAGATTAATCAAATCACATACCTGATGATTAGAGTACAATAAAAAACTATGGTCTCCTCCACAGATGATTTTGGCCACTCCATATTGTTCTAATAAAAAAGGAAAAAGAGAAACAGGATATGTGAGCTGGCCAATATTTTAAAACAGTTCCTCAAATAGTTACTCAAAGCAGTTGTATGTCTCTTTTTTTTATTATACTGTAAAGCAATTTCAACTGCATTTGTATGAAATTGTGTTTAAGAATACTGTAAGCTAAGTAGTAGCAACGGATAAGTAAAGGATAATATATTGTGGATGCATCAAGCAATGATCAAAATATGTTATCTCTGAAACATATTATCAAAGCGTTGTCTTTCAGTCTAAAAAAGATTCTCCTATGACCCACCATCAGCAAACACTTTCATATCACAGGCTAAATTCTGATAATTCCAATAACACTAACTGCGGTGGATTTCAAAGATAAAATTTCATTCTTTGTGAAGTAGCATTTCTTTTAGCTTTTACTGCTGTTTATTGAAGGTCCAGTGTGTAGGATTTAGTGACATTTAGCCATGTGGTTGCAGATTGCAAACAACAGAACACCCCTCGTCTGACTCTCCCCTACAGTGGCCGATGGATACGGCCCAAAGGCCCAAGAATCAGTGTTTGGTTTGTCCATTCTGGGCTACTGTAGAAACATGGCGGACACCATGGAAGACAACCCACTCTCTGTAGATATAAAAGGCTCATTCTAAGGTAACAAACACAACGCTTTATAGTTTAAAGTGATTATACATTATTGAAAACATAATTATAAATGTTATATTTCATTTCTGCCCCTAAAATCTACACATTGGAGCGTTAAGAAAATTCAGTCATACCCCTGAACATCAGCACTGCCAAACCCAACGTGACAGTTAAGTACTCGGAAGCTCATCTGGCACTAACTGGACATTTCCCTACAATCTGAGTGAAGAGGTGGCTATTAGCTGATTGAAGAAACTGGAGGCCAGTATTCCTTTTGGTTTGGCGCTCTCTGAATGTGACTGTGGTTGGTCTTTAAAAAGCTTTTATTTTTATGATGTAATGTAAAATGTAAAGTGGCAGTAAAAGTTTCACCTACTTAGCTCATCTTTCATGTTGCAATTGATAAATCTGATAAATAACAAATTCCAAAAAAAAAATATTTTGTTTTTTGTTTTTTTACACAGTATTCTTTCATCAGGACTCTTTTGCTTTTATGTCCTAGAAAAAAGGGAAAGAACATCTAACACATACTAGAAGTACTTGATAAGTCATAATGAATGGAAAACGTTATTTGTAATAGTCTTTATTTTTTAAAAAGCCATTTAAGCCATAATCATATAGACTGTAAAGTGAGCACAGAGTCTTCTGCTTACCTGTGCTATGGAAATTTCCAGTCAGGAAACTGGCCTTGACGGGAAATGGGCTTCTGGCATCCCCCAGTATTCCTGTGCCCAGCTGGCCATGGCTGTTACATCCAAATGCATACACCACACCAGAGGAAGGCACAAATGCCAACGTGTGGTGCCTGAAAAAAAGGAAAAAGCAGCTAGATTTAGGATGCAGAGGGACAGAACAAGGCCTCCATACACTGAAATTATTAGCTGAGCCTATATAGCTGAATTCAATGACCCTCAATTAATATGTGATCTTTTTATCTTTATTTTGTTGATGCTCTGCCCGGGCCGCACTGCCTGCATCTGTCTCAGACATAAACTTTCCAGTGCCTCTAATGCTAAGGCTGCAGTTCATGTATGTGAATGAGCTAGACAAAAAATAAAATTTATTATTTTGTTATTGCAAAAAATACCATTCAGTTTAATTAACAACTTTCTAACACAAGTTCAAGCTTCAAAAAGAATCAAATGATCAACAGGGTTAGAACAGACAGTACCTGCCGCAGGTGATCTGGGACACCTCAGTGCCCATGAGCTCCAGCACTCGTCTCGGTAAAAGCTCATTATTGGTGGAGCCGTGACCCAGCTGACCCCACGAGCCATCACCAAATGTAAATAAGCCGCCATCCTGCCAGAGAGACAATACAGTATTCATTGTTGTTAGAGACAGAAACTCTTAGCTTAGTAATGCAGTTAGTCAAACTCAAATATTATTTTTTCTCCAGGACCACACTTAAATAACGATTTGAATTTCATTGGTGCAATAATAGGTCATCTTGGTTTATATATTCACATGCAACAAATAGTGAGTCACTATACAGCAAAAATACTCTAAAAACAGATCAATCAATTATCTGACAGCTGAGCAAGCAGCAACTAACCAAACTGATTAGATGAATGTAAATGTTTTAAACAAAAAGAACATGTGCGAGTTTATCTTTATTCATACCTTTGTGAGAGCTGCTGTGTGTTCATCCCCACAGCTGATGTGAACAACTTTCTGAGATCTCAAAAATTTTATGTGGCACGGGACAGCACGATCTGAGGAAAACAACGAAAAGCAAGGTCACACTGTTCTTCAATGCTACTAGTTTGATTTGCAAATGAGTGGAAGACTTAAGAGAACAAGCCAACAACTGCATTTGAATCAAGTACTGTAGTAGCAAATAATCAGTGGTTTTATTGGCAAATACATATTTTTTGTTCATCACGGCAAGTAAAGTAATACAGTAAATATTTAAAAGACAGAAGAAGGTTTGCATGAAATGTTTCTATATTAATCTCTCATTCACCATGGCCACATATAACCATTTGGAGAGGTCAAATCAATAGTGGATTTTCAAAGGCAGATTTAATAATGATATTTTAGAACAGGAAAAAAGTTGATAGCCGGTTAATCAGCCAATATGACAGAGACACCCTCCCACTGGCGAAAAATAAATCAACGCTGTTAAAAATGAACAATCTTTATTAAAACCTAGATAGCTGTTGAACTGAACATCCAACTCAAAGTAATTAATAAATAAATCTGGAACTGATTGGAACCTCACCACAAAAATCTAGGTGGGAGTGGGATTTTTATTTTTTGATTTAGTTTGGCAAATTTTGTAAAGTGTCCTATCGGCACAGATTAATCGGCCAAACTGATTAATCGTTCTACCTAAAAAACTCTTCCTGTACTTTGCTAAAGCAGGTAAAACACTGGACATATGGTATAATATCACTGTTACACACAGATGTGTCAAAACAATACTGTACGTGTTATGTGCAATGTTAAATCTACATACAGTATGCATAATTTGCAAAAAGTGCTGTATAATACTGATGTAAAATAATAATAAACAATAATACATCATTTATCTCTTCTACGCTTCTTTCGATCCAGCTGTTTATACCTTGTTTATCATTGAGACCCAGTTGTCCAGCTTTGTTCTTGCCCCAACCAAAAACAGCTCCAGACAAGGAGAGCGCAAAGCTGTGGTCTCCCCCGGCCGTTATCTTTGCCAAAGGAATTCCCGCCAGAGACTTGAGGGGTTGGGGGAACAGCTTGCTGGACTCTCCTTTTCCCAGACCGAGCTGGCCGCTGGTGTTCTGGCCCCATGTGAACAGCTGGCCATCTTAAAGGAATAAAGAGCAGAGAAGCAAAATAGTTAACTGTACATCTACACTGATTACTGCTAGCACAGGGTAACATAACATTTGTTTGGTAATGTGGTACCATCTGTTTTATGGATCCCATCTCAGTCGGGTCCCGTCAGCCCAGATGTGTGAAATAATACACATCTCTCGCCTGACGGCAACATTTGTCCTATCTGTCTCTCTACGTCACTATAAAATCAAGGCCAGATGTCAAAAACTAATCTACCCTGGCGGTATTCAGAATTTAATGTAAAACCCTTAATTTCTTTTTTCAAAATAGGAAGACAATGTCTGTGATCCAGATTTATATCTCACATGTAATGCCCTATATCTGCTTTCCACCATTCTTATTTTAGTGTCTGCTTGACTGACACTCCTTAAACAATTTAGTTTGTCGGTCAAGATGACTTTGAGATGCATTGTGACGCGAAGTTGAAACTGCTATCAGCCTAACCTGGTTATGGAAAGAGTCTGGACATGAAGGATGGATACAAGACTCTAGATCTGAACAGAACTGGTGCTATAGAGAGATTATGTCTTTCACACCTCTAGAAAGTGCAATGCAGTGCTGATTCCCACACATTACTTGAGAGATCCGATGGTCACATAGCCTTTTGACCAACCTAGGCGAAAAAAAACAACAACATTTGTTTATTAGGCCAAAAAGAGTAACATAAAGATTTTTCATTGAAGTTCATTGATGTACAACAACAAACCTAATTGAAATTATAATTAAGACTTAAAACTACATCACAGTCATAAACGTTTCACTATCCTACAGCTGGCAATTAACTGAATCTGAATAGTTAAATAAATGAATAAATGATGATTTTTTTTACATTGTATTGAATAATTCATAGCATTATTTTTGATGAATGGATCCTTACAAGTTGAACCCTTGCATTTGTTTTAACTGCTTGACTACCCTTTCTTGTCTGTAATGCTAAGAGCCCAACCTCCAATCTCTTCAAAGTCATATTCTTTCACTTGTTTTTCTCCTGTCAGGCTAAAAGCTTCAATTCCTATATAGTGTGCTACTACATCACCTTGGGATACGGACAGCCGCCTCTGCAGTCCCCAAGCCAAGTTGGCCCCCATCACCAGCACCCCAGGCGAACACTTGACCCTGGTCATTCATCGCCATAGAATGGGCCCGACCACACGACACCAGTGTTATCTTCTGAGTATCCAGAGCTCCTACCAGCTCTGTGGAGAGGAGGAACAGCTCAGACTTCAGCAGTTTCATGACAAACAAATACATCAAAGTAGATAAAACCTTGACTTTAGAGTGTAGGCGCTGTAAAAGGCAACGTGGCCGATTTACTTTATTTACTTTTAATCTCCAAGCTACCATCTCATTTGGTACGCCCTAGCCTGGCATTCATTATGCCCTCATACCCAAGGCAATGTGAGGCATTTAGCGTGAGCATTTGATCTAATGATTTGGACTGCTCAAACTTTGAGATTCACTTTAAACTACCTGGGAAGAAAACAGGCATGTACTGTATGTGTATGTAATGATAGAATAACACCCAAGATTCAGAAGCTAGGAACTATACATCTATGCTTTCAACCTCACTGCAAAAGTGGGCTTGTCTACATGTCATACTCCATGTTACATAATTGAAAATGAAGAAATGCAGGAAGTAGCACGTGTGATTGGTGTTGGTGTTTAATAGACCTACATTTTGTGGGTCCATTAAAAAATACATTCAAACTAAACAAACCCGATGAAGGCCTACCAGCCAAAACATTAGGTATATATATATATGTATATATGTGTGTATAAAGTGAGTGCTCATTCAATGTGTGGGATATCTTCTAGGCAGTTCCACTTTACACGTTGGTCACGCAAAAACCTTCTATTGATTTGGTCTATTTATTTGCTTAAGGTGAATTGATATTTGTATGTATTCATTGTTGTCACAGCTTCGCCCACACGCCTATACTAAGTAACACACTTCCAACCACTTGAAACCAACACATACGCCCACACCTGTATGAATTCACTTCACACGGCTGAGTTTTTTTAAATCTCCTAGATGGTTTATGTGGTGCAATCTGATGTTCCCAGTAGAAACCATTCAGAAAAGGATGCACTTTGACAATAAAATGTGTATAATGATGCCCTGCACGGTTTTTGTTTTGATATTTAAATTCAAAATAAAATCCTTAAGTTGTGAAATGAAGCTTACAAGGCTACGAGTCTAAAACCATGCTAGCTGTTTTGTAAAACTGAACTTAGGGGCAGTGTTCACTTTGAGCTCATATCATGCCAACATGCACACAATGACTATACTTCCATGTTAATGTTAAGCAGGTATAATGCTTACCACGTTCACTATTTTAGCACTAAAAACAAACTACAGCTGAAGGTGAGGACAATGACATTACTTTTGCAGATATTTTGTCATGAACCAAAGTATTGGACAAAATTAAACGTTGACCTGTTAATGGCAATAGATAAAAGGTCAGAGGATCACAGTTACTACAATTAATTCTCTGGGAATCATAAACGTCTGTCAAATTTTAACTGCATCCCATGCAGTAGTTGTCAAGATATGCTAAAACCAAAAACATCAACCTTATAGTGGCACTGTTCACCAACATTCTCACATCTATTTGGTAAATTTCCACACACACACAAAAAATTTGTGCTGCAGGGAGGTGCAGAAGCCCACAATTTGTAATGATTAACCAAAAGTCTGTCAATCTTTTGTTCACACTTAAAGTTTACCTGGGGATGTCCCTGGTTTGTCGTGGCCCAGCTGTCCACAGCTGTTAGAGCCACATGTGTACACACTTCCATCATGCAGCAGGAACATTGAGTGATGCCCTGCACAGGCTACCTCTTTCAGTCCCCTCCCACTGAAAACATTACAGTTCCTTGGCTCAAACATGGGGTTCCTCTCCACACCAATACCCAACTGTCCATCCTTTGCATTTCCCCAACACAACATGTTGGCGAGGGGAGAGGGGATGAGCACCAATCTGAAGAGGCAGTGAGAGGGTGACAGCCAGATGGAGGAAGACAAAAAATGTTCAGGCTTGATTGCAGCCCCGCTTTCTCCTCTTCATGTAACTTCCAACCCTGGAAGAAACAAAAAAATGAGTAATTATGTCATCTTTCTTCATTAGGAACATAAATTGATTACTGTGCTCCACGTCTGGACCCTTGATGTTTTTAAGAATAAAGTAAAGAAGGGTTTAGAGGTGGGTGTGGCTGTGTGTGAGACTGATGTAAGCGCTATGGCAGAGGAACAGTGCGAGGACAGTGTGTTTAAATAAACCCTGTGTAATCCCAGCTTAAACAGCTCCAACCGGTCCAATCCACATGTAATACATGCATGTTACTGACTGAGTTAGCCAAGTGTAATAAACAAAATGGTACAGAATAGAATAAGATTGAGAGCAGCCAAAAAAAAAAGTCAGATTCCTTGTATGTCTACACATATTTGGCCAATAAGGCTGATTCTGATAATAAAAAACAAATATGATATAATCCAGAAACAGAAAGACAGGTAGAGGTGAAAGCAGCATGGAACCAGCCACCAATTAAATTTAATTTGAATATGTACTGATTTTCTTAGTCCTCTATAAAAGTAAATTGAATATCTTTAATTATTAGAACTCTAGCAAATGGTGATGGACATTTTTTCGCTATTTTCTCATATCTTACAGACATTATGATAAATCAGAAAAAGTAACCGTCAGATTAATCAACGATCAAACTAAATGTTATTTGCTGCCCTAGTTATGATATCCATAAGGGTAGACTAAATATTTTAAACAACTCAAGGTATTTGGTGTTTTCTTAGTTCTTTTGCTTATTTGGTTCTTGCTATTTTATGAAAATTCCACTTGGTTTTATGTTTGATCTTTGTAAAGCACTCCCTCATAAGCAGAACAAAATGAACTTAGTCAAAAAATAGTCTTATTAGTCCAATGCAATACAATGGCATATTATTATACAATATTCAACAGCACACCAATCTACAGTTTAAAACGACAATGAAGTTGAGTCAACAAAAAAGCTTCACCAAAAACTAAACGTCATAACCTTCATCAGGGAAGGTAGGTTGTTGAATTAAACTGTATTATTTTTAGCTGAATGTACCAACTAAAGTGAGAGAGTGGGAGAAAACATTGAAAATGTCCACCGCAGGTACGCTGACGTCACTTAGCATACACTGAATAAAATGTGAATAACTCGAATAGAGCTCATAACTGCTTAGCACACCAAACTTGGTTTAAAGTTCCTAGAAAACAGCATGGATCCATGTTTATTACCTGTGGGCGGTTCTTATTGTCAAAAATCGCAATCAGAATTAGCTTAGTGTGAATCCCGTTTAGCTAGTAGCTAGCTGTGTTTATATGTGAACTACTATCCTACCCCCATCCTCATCATCTGTAAGGATATGTTTTTAGGGTTACGTTAGCTTGCTGTTGTGGGGAGGAAGATGAGTGGCCTTGGGTATGCGTTGTGGTGACATGAATGACACAGGCAGGCGCAGTTAAATATCTGCACAATATCTAACATTAGCTGGTTAAAAAGTTCAGTCACGGAATCCAAACTGACGGCTTGATGGCCCACACAAACCGTTATGATGATTAAAAATTAACGTTAGCAATTAACCTTAGCAAGCTACAGTATCGGTGACTGTCAGTCTTATCGCTGAAATAAACAAAGTCCACTGGTTAACCGATATATATATATATGAAGTAAAATAGTGTTGGAATATGTCTGGTTCACCCAAAATGAAAATATGTTGTTTACCTGGACAGATGCATACTGAAATTGGGTGTCTGCTTTCGGTTCAGCCCAGAAAACAAACTAGGAAGTGTCACAGATGCCTACGTCACTGATCAGGAAGTCAGGTGTACAACAAATCCTGTGACATAGAAGCATTCAAATCACGTTCTGTGATTTTATTTAGATATTTCTGCAAGACTTTCCACTGCAAACGTTGCTATTTTACTGTATCACACACTTTATTTGATTAGATAAAACATTAGCTTATTTTCCTGATAACCTTCACAGATTTTGTGCAATGCTAAAATAAAATATAAACTTAATTTATATACAGTATCTTTCATGCATATTTCACGCATATAACATAGACCTACATATGGTGTTGTTCCCCCTTTGAGATCTTTTTCCAACTAGCCACGCCCCGTGCAAAGGCCAAAGGAAGCGCCATATATGGAGGGTTAAGCGCCAAAACTAAATATGTAAATACAAAAATAATTTCATAATGAATTCATTTAATAAATAATTTAATTAATTAATATTTTTATAATCAAAGCTTAAAAATAAATAAACAATCATACAGTTTAAAGTTTAATTGTCACCATACATTTTTAAATCACAAATTATTTATTATACATTTCAATGTATTTTGTATTTATTTATATATTCATTTATTTTTTATTTACATATTTACACATTCATATATTTATTTAGTGATTCTTATATTTATTTATTTAGTTACCAAGTTTTTATTCACCCATTTATTTATTTATAATTAGTATTTATTTATATATACTTTCATTTATCCACAGTGAAACTGCAGCAAAATAAATAAATCTGTCAACTTGACATTCAAGACTGACAAGAGCCAAGTAAAACCCCAAGTCCTAAAATCATAGACTGTATAAATAAAAATGGACAGAGTCTCCATGACATCACCCATAGGTTTCTGAAGAGCCGTTGTGAAGCCTCAGTTTGGTGGCTCTGGTCGTTGCCATCTTGGCAGTGACTGACTCCGCCTAACTTCCGCTAATCCAAAAATGGGCAAAGAGGTGGAGCGTGGGTGGACC
>JBBPCS010000283.1:8576104-8590426 GCA_037974645.1 Hollardia meadi
TTTTGGAGCCAGCCTCAAGTGGCCTTTCGAGGAATTGCAGTTTTTGGCACTTCCGCATTGGCTTCATTTTTCAGCCCAGGAGGTTGCCGCTTGCCTAAAATTTGAGTTTTGAGTCCTAAACAAGTCTTAGGGCCTGATCACACATACACAAAATGAACTCTGGCGAATATTCGCCTCCTGATCACTTCCATTCTATGCCAGCAACAAGGTGAAAAAAACATTCACATCTTGGCTTTGTGGAGTTCAACTTTGATGAACTTTGACCAGCTTAGTCACAGCCACAAATATCAAAGATGTCGGTGTGGTACAAACCAGCACACGTGTGTCTCACATCCCGCAGTTTAGAAATTAGAAATTTTCCTGTTTTAAATTACCTTTGTGACCATTCAAGTATAGAGTTTATTCAGTGCACCTGAATGCACCGTAAAGTCCCTGTCCTTGTGTGTGCCACACAGACAGCAGACAGAAACAGCAGACCCATAAATGAAAGACTCAAAATGTTAAAGACTCAGCATTGTTTCGTATACATGACTAGTTTGATGTTGTTATCCAGCACTAACTAGTTTACTAATTAACTAATAGTGATGTGTCTGTTGTGAATGAGTCAGTTTCTTTCAGTGAATGATGGGAGCCAGCACCTGTTTGAGAGCTGATTTTTTTTAAATTAAGTAATACAATAAAGTATAATAGGATGATTCCATACTGGTAATGTAGATCCATAAACAGTCAGTGCAGCCACACAACGAGCACACTAAGGGGGCAGGGTACTGATGCATGTCACATCAAGTCCGCTTCCTTTGTCAATAGATCCATGCCCTCATGACGGATTCTCTTGGGGGTATATCCCAATTCCCTTAAATTGCATCCAGGTATCCCTCACATAAATTTTATTACATTTCATTGATGATGCATGGAGAGACGCAAGGAAATGTTATAAGAAAAATGAGGCTTCCTTTCCTCGGGAGCACTATGTGCAGCAGGCTGTGAAGTTGCCAATTAATAATTGGTGCATACAACTGTCATGAATCGTTTCGTTGACCAATCATCTGCACTGGCTCAGATTTGGGCATACAGGGTTAAACAGTTCATTATATAAAGTGGGTAAACATGGTACAGGCAGATGTGAATACTGTGGAAAAGAAGAAACAGTGGAGCACGTTATGATTTACTGTCGCAGATATGAAGCAGAAAGAGGACGTTTGATTAGGGACCTGAGTAAGGAAAGGATCGAATTTGATTTAATTGATATTTTTAAAAAGAAAGCAGGAGATGAGTGTTATCGACTTGTGTTTCAGTTTCTTAGAATGACTAAATTGATTGAGAAGATCTGATTTTTTTTTGAAGGGGAGACATTTTGATCCACACTCTAAGCCAGTTGGTGGCGGTAATGCACCATATAATTGTTTGCAAACCGCCATAAAACCTCAAAAAAGAGAGAAGAAGAAGAATCATCTGCACTGTACGTGGGGGTGTCAAAGTGGGCGTAGACGTTTCTTGCAACCTGATTGGCGCGGTCACATCAGAGACCTTGTTTGATAACATTGAGGATACCAGACGCTGGGGCGAGGGCGGCGGTTTTCATTCAGTTATTAGCGGGTTATCTTCAAGAAACCAGTTGAGGATTAAATAGTATTAATAAAGTTAAAACATCAAAGGTATGCTTTTTATTCATCACACCACTGAAAGGTCAAGGGGAAGGTCTCGGTTATGTTGGATAAACTGCGAACTTATAACGTTAGCTTCTGCTTGCCACCTAGCTATCTAGACAGCTAAAGATAGCTATCCTTATATAGCTTGTTAGTTGATGCTAATGCCGCCGAAACGAAAAGCCGCTAACTGACGTCCAGTTGAGTTTTTCATAAAGACAAAAGCTAACGCAAAATATTATTTGGAAGAATGAAGTATTGTAGCGGAAACAAGGGGAACAACTCATGTGGCACTAGTGTTTACATAATCGGGATATTCATACATTGTTAGCGACAGGAGCTAACGCTAGTCACTGCCAAGAGTTGCATCATTCGTGTAATTTAACGTTGAGCTTATCGTTAACCTTACTTGCATGAAAATCATTTTCATGCAGCATTACTACTACATTTTGTGAGGCCTGTAGGATAGAAAGGTCGTATTTTGATCGTATAACACCATTGTAAGTGCCCAAGCTGTTTACATGTTATGATGTAACGTTTCGAGGTTACATCAGCAATGATTGCAAACAAAAGTTAAACTGGGTTAATTTAGTAACACTGTAATTTTAACTATGATCAGTTAATATATACAAATTTCTAATTTTCTAACATTAATAAATTATGGAAAATAAGCAATTTATTTTGTTGGAGATGAGAGGAACCTAAAGCATTTGCTTAAGGATTCTTGCAGAAGTTTGAAGAGGCCTTTATTGATTGATTAATTAAGTAAGATTATTTATTGGCGATATAAACATATATACATAAATAAATAATATATACACAGCTTCACTGCCAGACATAATATCTTTGTACAAAATTAGTCAAATGGATAAAATACAATAAAAGCCTAAACGCTTATTTCCATTCCATGAAAACAGCACAGGGTTGATGGAAATAGCTATTATTGAACAAACAAAAAAGATTTTTTTAATAATGTTTATTAAAATTCTATTTTGACAGGAAATCCCTCTGCTTCTGCATCCAGTGCTTCTCCAGTGTTTGTGCTGTCAGGGTGATGTCAGCAGCTTCTCTCCTGCGCCTGGCAAGGTGCAGTGGTCCTCATGTGGGTCACAGTGGTCTTTTACAGAAAGCAATAGTACCATTCCAGCAGGACAGCCACCTCCAGTTCACAATCTTCCGGAGACTACTTTACAGTCCTTCAGAAAAACGGCACAGCAACACACGTTTTGATGCAGACAGCAGTGGGTACCCCACTACTTGGGATTCATTTGGCATCTGGGACAATCGTATTGATGAGCCCATCCTGCTGCCTCCCAGCATTCGCTACGGCAAGCCCATTCCTAAAGTCAGCTTATCAAAGGTAGGCTGTGCCTCGCTCATTGGTCAACGTAAAGAGAATGAAGACCGCTTCCAGGTCTCCCAAATGACTGACAACATCCTCTACTTTGCTGTGTTTGATGGGCATGGCGGGCCAGAAGCTGCTGACTTTTGTGAAAAATACATGGAGAAATTCGTCAAGTAAGGAAATCATTAGATGCTGTTATCACATATATATACCAGTCATTGTCACAGGAAATTAATTGACTGATTAACGATTTAAATGTCTGAAAATGTAAGATGATTGTGGGAAAAAAGTCTTAATTTGTAGTTGATATTCTGATCAGTGCAGTGTTTTGGTTGTTGTTTCAGGGACCTTCTCACAGAGGAGTCCAATCTGGAATTAGTTTTAACTAAGGCCTTCCTTGAAGTAGACAAAGCTCTTGCAAAGCACTTGCACTTCTCTCCAAATGGTAGGTTCTTTCATGTTAGATGTACATAAATATTCTGTGTATGCAGTGTATATATACGCGTGTATATATGTAAGAAAACTTTCCCTTTTCTCTTCAAAACCTAACTTACTGATCCTTCTTAGGCTTTGAAGCATTGGATTTTCCAACTGACATGGCCTGAGTATTTCTGGTTAGAGGTCTGTCATTCAAGCCAAATAGCTGATGAACAATAAACCAGCTGCAAGTAGAGCAAATGCTAGTGCTTCGCTGCTTCCAGCACTGCATTTATACATACAGAACGGCGACAAATTAAAGGAAAAACCTAATACATTTGTGAATAAACATAAAGAATATATAAATATATATATCTTCCCATGCAGGACACAAGCAGTCACCTAATGGTTTTTGATGAGTACAAAAATTAATCATATGCTATGATCTTCACAGTCAATTGATATCAACCCAGTTAAACACTATTTGAAAGAAAGGCAGGAGAGGTCCAGGGACTTGGAGAGTCTTTGCCAACTAACATTGAAGCTGTTCTAAAGGCTTGTCCAGTCCAGCTTCCTCCAGTTTGTCACCCATCTGTTGATATATTCTCAATCTGCAAAGTATGTTGTAAAGCATGGGCATTGAAGTTGATATTGGGGGGAATTTGAGCATTCCTCGAACAAATTAATGCAAAGTATTTCTCAATCTGTGGTCTACATGTTTGCCCTTGTCATATAGAAACTTTGGAAACTAGCTTGACTTTTCTCAAAAGGCATTATGTCTGATTAAGGTTACCTGTTTGTATAAAAGCTAGTATATCTGTTATGTGGCCTTACATCGGCCACGCTGTGTGAAATGTCCCAATATGCCTGTGTATGTGTGTGTGCATGTTATCTACGGCAGCTGCTGACCCAGCTAAGAGCTGGAGGCCCTTGGCACCAATGTGGATGACGAGAGGCTAGATATTGAAGGAGAGTCCAGCGGGTCCTAAATCCTGGACTACTGGAAGGTTCCCTATCTTTCTCTCAATCCTTTCTTTCTCTCTCCCTCTTCTTATCTTCTCTCACCAAGTGTTTGCAAAGCTTCTTGTGAGACAGTGTTTCAGTTTGACAAGTTGTATGAGATATATGTTGCCAGTGACAGATCTAGTCCATGAGATGCAGCATGTTGAATATGCAAAAACCATAACTTGAAATCTCCATTTTGTCATCCTGTTTAATTTCCTTGTAGAGAAAAAGGTCCAATGTAGGCCTACAAATGTCAGCAGATAAATCCACTTCATGACATTTGATACGGTTTTAACCAGTTTGCTTCCCTTAAGGAAATAAAGTTTAGGTTTATGTGCAGTTAAATATCTGAAACTAAAAAGTTATTTGCCAGACATATAAAGCTGACTGGAAACATGTTGCTGAGTTCAGTGTTAAAATAATAAGAATTGTTACCAATTGCCATTATCAAGAATCGAGTAGTTAAATTTGATATCACTTATGACAGATCAGTGATAATTTTTTCACATTTGTAACTCTTGACAAATGCATGCAAAACTACAAGTAAAACAATCCACCCCTTTCAAAATATTTTTAAAAGTTTTTTTTAGATGAGTTTATGTGTTGCTTTTAGAATTTCATGGCCAATACTGGACACTGATAAGCGTTGTGTCAGATAACATTTATTATTTTTAGGTTCAGTCTTAAACTTAAATCTGCTATAAAATTTGCTCCGGACCTCAACTGTGCTGAAACAGTGCGACCTGCATGTGTGACTGCCTCCTCTATTGTTAACTGTGTAACCTCTAGTTTGCTGCAAGTCCCCACCTCATGACTTCCCACCCATGTGTTCATGTTGTAGCTTGTGTATGTGAGAGTGTGAGATACACCGTGTGGTTGTTGTGAACAAAGTGAACACTCTGACTTTTTGTTTGGACCTTTTTCATGGCACGTTCCACTTCTCATGTTTCCTTTTATGTCTCTGTAGTACCTGGGATAAATGCAGGAACCACCTCCACTGTGGCCCTGCTGAGGGACGGCATTGAGCTGGTGGTGGCCAGTGTGGGTGACAGCCGCGCCATGCTGTGTCGCAGGGGCAAGGCCCTTAAACTCACTGTCGACCACACTCCTGAAAGGAAGGATGAGAAAGAGAGGTACCAAGATGTTGTCAGTTATGCCACAGGCTTCATTCAGAATGATTTACACCTTTATCTTTCTTATTACAGGCTTCTTACAAAGTCTTGAAAATTTGGGAAATGCTTAATTTGAATACACTCCTTGATAAATGCTTAATTGTTCAACACACTCTGTTGTTTTATCTACACAATCACTTCTGTAAACCAGTATTTCAAATTAAATCATCCCGTTGTCATATTTGTTTGCTGTCTCCTGACGTCTCTCACCAGACGTGTCGCTGACATGGGCACCAAAATAAAAAAGTGCCTTTTTTCTATTACTGTCCACTCCATGTATGGTGTACATCTGGTGTCATGAGGGCAACAACCTGCTCTAAGAATGTGCGCACCCTCTGACTTTGCTGTTCTGCATGCATTTGCATTCACATTGAAGGTAGCCAGCTAACTTTGTTCCTGCTCCTCAGCTACTAGACAACTAGCTGACTAATACAAATATGAGCCAAAGAAAGAAAAGCGTACTGCACAACCTACAGAAAAGGGATTCACCTACATATGATGGGGAAGTGCTTGAAAAGTGCTTGGATGTTACTCCTAAAAAGCTGTACAAACCCTGTTATTAGTACATCACATAATTTCAAGAGTAAATTCACCTAAATTAAACCTGGAGTGCTGGACTTTTTTCATATAAACGGAAGTCCTCTTGCTGGACCACATTGGAAACGTTTTTAGGCATTTTTAAATTCCTGTTAATTATTTATCTGAATATTGCTCAAGACAGGTTTTATGTACTTCTATTGATTGTAGTTACTTACATTTATTGATTTGTAACATAAGCTCACCTATGGTTTTTGATGTCAGTGATGTCACAGATTGTGACATCATTTGGCCTTCAGACAATTGAGATGCCCATTAAATTTTTGGTCTTGTTCACCCTCACAGACAGTAGTTTGGTCTTACCATGGCTCCACCGAGTTGGGGTTGATAAAGCACTGTTAAATGAAAGGGTTAAAGAGTTAGAATCCTGTTATTGGGTTTTGATCAGTCAAGTAGCTTCAAAACTTTATCAGTGCTTGTCAGTGCTGATGGACATGTATCCGCCTTAATGACATGGATATTGTTAATATTATTATAATTGTCATTTTTTTCTCTCTGAACTGAAATGTTTCTTTTTGTACCTCTCTCCCTCTGCACCCGCATCAAGAATAAAGAGAAGTGGGGGTTTTATCACCTGGAATAGTCTGGGACAGCCAAATGTCAACGGCAGATTGGCCATGACGCGCAGCATTGGAGACTTTGACCTGAAGAATATGGGCGTCATTGCTGAGCCTGAGACCAAGAGAGTATCTGTGAGTTTATAAAATTGGAGTTAATAGTGAAGAATATTTCAGATTTTTACTGAATTACAACTTAAATAAACTGTGCCAGCATTTAACAGATGGCAAAGTGACAAATTAAGCTTCTTAATATGAAGTTCATGGAATTTGTTTAATGTATGTACAACGGCATTATGACAACAAAGACTCGTAACAAGTGTATTACCCAAACATTCTTACCCTCATGAGCCAGTACATATTTTTTTGATTGTTTGACCTGTATGTAACTTGCATCTATAAATGTGTACATCACAAATATTACAGCCTGCATGTCTTAAAATATCTGGGCACATTGTGCCTCCATATTAATGTGATGATGTAAATATTTTTACAAAGAATATTTCCCATCTAGATATATATTATTGTAGATATGTTCTCCTATCTGCCAATATCTAACATACTAATCTGAATCACCAGCAATGTACATTTTCACATCTGCCTAAACTTGTAAATGTTTCTATAACAACACTGTATAATTAGGTATTATTTTAGGATTTGATTTTTGTTCTGTTTTTGCATCGATGCAGTTCAGGTTTTGTTTAATTTTTTATCTCTTATAAATTAAAGTAATATTTTAGTGCTATATGGTGGTGAGGGGGACTTTTCAAAAAGTTAGAAATGTTGCTAAATATTGCTTTCTCTTTCTTCAGTTGCACCATGTCCATGACTCGTTCCTGTCACTGACCACAGATGGCATTAACTTCATTATGAATAGCCAGGAAATCTGCAATGTCATTAACCAGTGCAATGACCCTAAGGAGGCAGCTCAGAGAATATCGGACCAGGTAAGACGCGCATACTTGGCTTTTAATATGTGGTTAGTGAAACAACACAATGTCTGTAAAGTAGGAGAGTTTTGTCATTTGACAGGGTAGTTTCCTTTTAATACAATCTCACACCCTGTACATTGTTCTGCTGCCATAACTATTCACTAGCACATAAAAGGTGTATTAAAGGTGTGATTTGTAAGATATGGCCAGAATTTAAGTTTAAAAAGAACAAACAAGAAAAAAAGAACTGACATTATCAACAGAATATGAAGAAACAACAGTGATGACTTTATGTCAAAGACGTCTATGTATTGTGTTGCAGAGATATGAAGTTGGCATACTAACCAGATAGTCGCGGCCTGTCATGTTTGTAATACCACTTTGTACCTCTAGAGGTGATAGTCTGGTAGCCCCCTGTAGATTCAGCTGAAAAATGTATATGAGTGGCGACTTTGCCAAGTTTCACAAGCTCTCTTAGCGTTTAAACAAAACAAACTCACAAAATGTAAAGAAAGGAATTTTTTTTTCTTTGCTAAACAGGAAAACAACCATACTCCTTCTGAATTCATGTTTCTTTTACTGAACTAAGACAAGCTTGCATGCCTTGTTAACTCATTGTAAAATTCACTTCATTCAAACAAGGCATAAATTAAATAAAACTCACCAAAACAGTCTTGGCTTTATTTTATATCTGGATTGGTCAAAGTAAATCCTCAATTCACCGAGTAAGATATTGCTGCTGATTCACAACTCTCTCTCACTGTTCTGCTGCTTCACCTCTCTCCTTTCCTGGCTTGCCATGTCTTCTCGTCCCCAAAGTCATAGTCCTTGTCAGAGCCGCTGTAAATCAACTCTGTACTGTATCCCCTGTTGTCAAAACTTGCCTTTACTGGTCTCGGAGGCTGTGTCCAGTCCTAGTTTGGTTTCCAGCCGTGTTCGGGCTGCGGAGCATGGTTGAGCTAAGACTCGTTGCCCGTGGTGACTCTCCCTCCTATACGAGGAAGCAGTGTAGGCAGACTTCAGTCAGCTGTAGGACCACTAGCTCCGCAGCTAACTGAGCTAACAGCCAATATAGCTACAACCAAAGATAAATACAACCCAAGGTAACTACAGCAGACAGAAGAGTGACAGCACTAATTACTCTTGTGATGTGCTGCCCACTATATTTTTGGAGGCACCTTTAAATTCTGGCTATATTTTACAAATTGCCCTTTTAATCAGGGGCTGAAAGAAGTGCCTAACAAGTGCACCATTTACTCCCGTTTGAGGAATATTTGCTTAAAAAAAAAAAGAAGCTTGTTTTAGGAAACGATTAAACCTTTTTAAAACAATGAAACTATATATTTATGACCTGTTGCTTCTCTCTCAGGCTCTTCAGTATGGCTCAGAGGACAACAGCACGATTATTGTGGTGCCCTTTGGTGCCTGGGGAAAGCACAAGAGTTCTGACTCCAGTTTCTCCTTCAGCAGAAGCTTTGTGTCCAGTGGACGCTGGGCGTAGTCAGCAGGACGTTGGATGAAAAGGTGTGGTCTCTGGACCTAATTAATGTGTGCAATACAATCAAACAGCGGTGCCCTTATGGAAACATTATAAAGAGTGTGGTTTGCCCAAACAGTAATACCAGTTAACAGTTCCAACATTTTATTTAGAGTAGCATGATATTTATTAGCCTCTGTGGAGTTAAGAGGCAGTGAATTCATGATGTGCACTAAATGAAAAACATCCTCTTTACACAAGATTTTATCTACTAGCAAGCCAATGATATTATAGGTGCTAAAAGCTGAGAAGTATTTGAATGGACAGACAGGAATTCATGATGACATGATTGCTGTCACTCAGCAAATATGTAGCCTGCTCTACATTAGCTGTAAAATTTTAAGACTACTATTTCTGTCTGTCTTCCCATTCAGATAATTTTTTTAATCTTTTTAGCTGTTCATAATGCCCAAGTTTGCACTTTTTTATTTTCATGGTTAACTTAACATGGATAAGTTGCATTTCCCCCCCAAAAAATCTGCATCTGGATTTTACCAGTTGTTTAATTTTGTTTTGTTTCTTGAGTGTTAACAGTAGCCCTTAATGCATAGAAGAGAGTGGGAAAATACAAAAATTGAACTGCATCAATTTGTCAATTGTGTGAGGATACAAAATCTACTTAAATGTTCATCGAATGTCATGACTTCTTAAGCTACTGGAATATACTGTAAGTATCATGGCAAAAATAAGTAAGTGAGTAAGAGTTTCCTTTTTAACTGCATCTACTTTCAATTAGACAGTAAAGAAATATCAACATTTTGGGAGAAAATGAACAAAACCCTGAATGTTCTGTGATCTACTGACAATGGAGTTTCTCACTGCTTTTTACACAATGAACAGCATTTCACTGGCAGAGTCTGACATGTATAAAAACAAGATATTCATGTTTCTTGACATTTAAACATTGCTCATGCTTGTATAAGTGTTAATATCTGTTCTGATTCGAAACCAGTCTTGTTGGGGCACAAATATGTGTTCAGGGTACAGAAATGCATATTTTATGTTTTGTAAATAATTCTATTTATGTCCACCAGGAAAACGGATAGTTCTCTGTTGCATTTACGTAACCACTCACCTAAATAGATTCTCTTCATATCAGAATTGTTCACACACATGAACTTAGCCTTGGGGTTTGTATTGTGTAAAGCTAGATAATTCTGATCATAACTTACTTACAATCAGCAATTCTTTATTTACACCACTTATGTGGCACTTAAAAAGAGCAAAGCACACTTAATGCAACATGAAGAATTGTTCAGCTAAGAGCCATGCATGACAATGTGAATGTTTAATCTAATCTAGTTTAATTTAATCTTTAATGCCCTCCATGACTAAATACAATCACACCCTGTAGAGTAAAGCAGTAATTAAGCTGTATAAGTTGTCTTGGCTGACCTAATGTGAGTGGATACATTTCCATTGAAGGCAGGTTTAAACCATTAAATCATATAGTTTTTGTTCACTGTGAATCTTATTTTTGTGGTTGTTAACGATAGACAAATGCAACACTTCATATTTATCAGCATTGTTCTGTTGGTGAGACTTGTGTTTCTGTCCGTTTTTCCTTAAAACACCATTTATAAATGTGTTGTAAATACTGTTTTCCTCATGCACATATTGAATGAAACCTTGAGTTATAAGGATTTTGTCTTCATAATTAACACGTCCTCATTACAAGCCTCCCTATGTGTTAAAGATATCTACCACACTGTGTTCAGGTTTAATGTATCTGGGACCTAAATGTGACTGTCAACAATGCTCTGTTAGTACTGTAGTTTGGTCTGAATGGCTTGTGAGACACCTCAATTAAAAACTATACATCAAAAATTATGTTGGCTTTGTTAAACTCTACTGTAGGTAGTTTGTAGTGTGTTTATTACTGATAAACTAAGCCTGAACAATGCTGGCTTTTTAAAGGCTGACAATAATATTGATGTTTTAGAGGTAAATATTTTAATAACAGTATGCTGATAATTTTTTTATATTAATGCATTATATAAAGAATTTTCTATAAGGATTCCTCAAATTTAATTTAGCAGAGTTGAGACCCAGATATTTACTGAGTGAGAAATCTTACAATTGAAAAATAAACTGGTTCTCTCTGGTGGAATTATGTAATGTGCCTTACATGCACTTTGATTTTCTGTTAGTTATCAGCTGACATGCAGTATGCATAATATGTCTAATGACCAAATATCTGACAACAGCTTCAACTTACGAGCAATTGCAGACTTTTCTAAATTAGCCTAGCTAAATGTTGCCAAAGAATTTAGCTAGCATATAACTAACAGATGAGCTTTATTATATGTTGTTTGAAAAACGAATATGTCCAGTGAAAGATCAGTGCAATATTTAACATCTTAATATGTAAGTGTTTATACTACCAGCATTCTATGATATTGGTTTATCAGTAACTGGCTTCAGTAACAAAGTTGCATCCAGCTAGCTTGATGATGCAATGCTATAATGTTTGCAGCAGATATATTGTATGTTCCATGATTAAAAAAGATGCTGAGACAAGTAAAACGCTTACATCTTGGCTACTTGTAATAAAATTAAAGATGGCAGTGGCTCAGATATTAATATAAGATAGCTAATTTCTTATCTAAGTTTTCTGTTTTAAACATGGGCCTAATGAACACAGCTGTATTTCTTGCTAACTCAGAATTCCTGCTGCTTGTTGCTATGCAACATCTAGTTAAAGGCAGGGTAATTGTAGTGTTTTCCCGTCTACTCTGTCTTCTATCCTGAAGGACACAGACCATGTTTTACAACTCTGATTCCAAAAACATTTGGTACACTACCAACAACTAAGATCAGAATGCAATGATTTGCAAGTCATTTTCGACACATAAGCTTTTCAATTGATTACAGTACAAAGACACGATAATGTTCACATTGATAAGCTGTAATGTTTTTGTAAAATAGGCCTTTTCTTACATACCAACTGCCAAATTGTAGTTAATCATATTAATATTGATTAATTAATCAATAATTAAAATTCAGTTATTCTGAAATAGGCCATTTTGCATAATAAGCACTTATTACAGGTACATATTAATGCTGATACTTTTGTGTTGTCTTAAGAGTATAAATGCAGGACATGATCTTCAGCAGAGTATTTTTAGACTGTAAGATTGCTTTTAGGTAAAAGTTTTTAAGTGCTTTTAGTAAAAGAACCTACTACTTGTTCCTCCACCGCAAATTTATTTTAAAGGTCTGCTCTGCTCTGCCATACAATGCAACAATAATGCAAACTTGATGTTCACTTTCATATTGCATAACTAAATTTCATGGGTCTGCTAATAGGTTTTTCGCAGAAACAGAACAGAAATCGATGTTACAGGAGTGAAAGTATAGTCTCCTTTTTGATCATTCATGGCTCTTAGGGTGGTCTATAAAGGGTTAAACCTCTGTGCTGAGTGTGTGGCTGGATGGTGAGGCACCTGTCCATGCTGTCATGAGCTTATGTTAGTCAGCCTGCACAGTCTCAGTGCTCTGTCAGTCTGCAGCGCTCCTGAAGGCTGCAATAGGACTCTGTACCAGCAGTCTTCTCACATCTCACAACCTGGTAAGTCTCTGCAACAAACCTTTTCATTACTTTGCAACAACATTGTAGTAGTGATTTCAGCAACACATCATATATCTATTTATTTAATAGTTCCTTAAAATTAATTATGGAACTTAAAGTTAGCATACAACCTGATTTACAGAAATTTTTTGCTCTTTTGATGCCCAAATACACAGTGGCATATATTAAAATGAAGTATTGTGAGAATCAGCACCATAGCCTGGATGCCTTTAAAATACTGAATACTGTCCCCTGTATTTCTTTTGTATATTTTGTTTTCATGGATTAGTTTTTCTCTGGTTAGAAAAATGACTAACCATTGGGCTTACAGTTATAGTATTAGACATGTATGTACAGTATTACAGTATTACTATTTGATCATTTCTAGACACAATTCTTTAAAGGAACAGTTCACCCCAAAATCAAAATTATATATTTTCCTCATTTCTAGTGCTATTTATCCATCTAGATTGATTTGGTGTGAGTTGCAGAGTTTTAAAGATGCGTCTGCCTTCTCTCAAATATAATGGAACTAGAAGGCAAAAAATAAAATAAAATATATATACATATATATATTTGAAAAACTCAACAGCAATGTCTCTCTCCAGAAATCATGACCTGGTTACTCAAGATAATCCACAGACCCAGCTTTTTCCTTTTTCTTCTGTATCACCAGGTAGACCGAGGCATACTACTCATGGATGAGAGGCTAGCTAAGTAGCTAATGTTACAGCTCAGCCGGGGAGGACGCCATGTTTACATCCAAACCTGTCACGAGCACAAGCCTCTCATTCATGAGTAGAGCACGTTTCCTTCTGCACGGTGATACTGTGTAGTTGGGTAGAAATAAAATAGTTGCTATATGAAAATGCTCATAGCAAGGTCTGTGGATTATCTTGAGTAACTGGGTCATGATTTGTAGAAAGAGACATTGCTGTTGAGTTTATTAAATGTATCTCTGAAACTTGGAAACTCACACCCAAACAATCCAGAAGGATAAATACCACGACAGGGAACAGGAAGAATATGTATTTTTGATTCTGGGGTGAACAGCCCCTTTAAAAGTTCCTAAAGCTGTAAAAGTGTAAAAGATACGGGGAAAAAACCTGTAAGCAAAGAAAGCAACCATCTTAAAAAAGTAGATACTGGAGTATGTATGTACTAGGCTATATACTATACATTTTAAGTTTTATTTAGAAAATATGACATCTGTGGTAATTTTCTTTCTACAACAGAAAGAAAAATCTAGCTATATGTAAGGCCATGTATACCACAGAATCTAATCTAAAAATCTAACACGCACAGATGCAAAGCAACTGTAATAACAGCTATAGAAATATTACTACTGTTAATAGTAGTAGTTTCAATAACTATTATTTTGTTATATAATGAGATACTGACGACAACAACAACAACAACAATAATAGTAGCAGTGGGCATTAAGCAGGACCACAGCATTAGGTCCATCCACGATCCATGGGAACCTGCGAGACGAGAAAGCACAAAGACTCCGGGGAAGATGTCAAGTTAGTATCATGCATTG
>JBBPCS010000283.1:8597990-8616400 GCA_037974645.1 Hollardia meadi
GTGTGTGTGTGTGTGTGTGTGTGTGTGTGTGTGTGTGTGTGTGTGTGTGTGTGTGTGTGTGTGTGTGTGTGTCCACTCAGGGTTCAAATCCACAGCAGCAGCCTTTTTCGTCTTCACGCTGACGGTGACTCTGGTGGCCTACACAGCCACAGCCATGACCATGGCCATTTCAGCCGACCAGAGCGTAGTGGCTCTCGCCAACATCTTCATGACCATCACCTTTGTCTTCATGATGGTGAGAGTCGTAGTGACACAGAAAAACACAGACATTCATTTAAGTACAGTTAGTAACTAGTTAGGCAATGTGTACCTTTAATTACAGTGTGTGAGTGTGTTGCTTACTCTGCTATTTTCTCATATAGTGAATTTTTTTTTTTTAAATGCGTTAAGCTTCACTGCAGAGACCAAATGACACCACTTGTTGCTTATTAACCATCTTGTTAAAAAAGTAAGTTGTGAAAAGTACTTATTTAACTACGATTCTATATAATTTATTAAACAAGTAATTGATAAATTATTAATATGAATAAACTACATGATACAATACTTTATTTTTATTGTATTTTTTCAGTAGAGCCACAGCATGAAAACATGGCACCTTCACTGTAAAAAGCCAGCTCTCAAAAACAAGAAGAAGAAGAAAGCAATAAAATAGGGATATTTTTTTTTTTTTTTTTTACAAAGAGAATCATATTTTAACTTTCCAGTAAGACACAGAAGGAAACTTGGATCTACAGAAATGAGAAATATTATAATGGCTGAGATTTTCCATGTAATGAACTGAACATATAATCAGGTGCTGTTCAATAAAAAAAAGATATTATCTCTGTCCTGATCAGCTTAATATGTGCATCCAAACACAATAACTCTTCAAACCATCAATGAAATAAGGCAGACAGGAACACACAGAAGACTATAACAGCAACATTACACAGAAACATATATGTGTAAAAAGGTCAACAGAAATAATATGCATGCTAAAGGGCAACGTATTTTTTTAGAAGTCTGCTTTGCTCAAAGAACCAGGGACTGTGGTGAAAATGTCACTACGACAATTAATTAATAATACAATTAAGTCTCTGTTTCATTTAAATGTGTCAATGAGCCATGGCAGTGCAGCCACATTTGATTTTATTCATCACACCTGTGCTTTTCCTGCTGTGATGTCAAAATATCAGCTGTGAAAAAAGCTTCCTACTTCACTTTGTGTTTTTAGATTTTCTCAGGTCTTCTGGTGAACCTTCCCAGCATCATGGACTGGCTGGCTTGGCTGAAGTACTTCAGCATTCCTCGCTACGGCCTCGCAGTAAGTCAAAATATACGGAAGGTTTTGAAGGGAAGAATTTCAGCTTAAGTGTATTTATCGTTCTAGAGAGAGGTACCTACACGCTCAATTGATACGGCCAACAGATTTGTTTAATACATTATTTGACATGCTCTGGATGTGACCAAAAAGATCAATATATATATACTGTATACAAATCACCTGTTTAAACAAATTGAGCCAACAATTATGTCAGCATATGGACATAATTTATCCAAAATGTATTAAACAAAGTATGGAAATCAAACCCCAGTTAAAATATTAATTAGATCCCAACTGATATTGGATTGTTGTGGCTGACACTATTATTTATATGAGAGTAAAAAAAAAAAGATCCCCTATATTTAAGCCTAAAAATGTATTATTGATCTTGTGATTGTAATTTTATAAACTAAGGTCCAGTAAGTGACATAACTTTTTCTAAAACGTTCAACTGTATGTTGCTGTTTTCTTCTTTGCCGATGAAGATACAAAAAAATTGAGACATTTAAAAAAATAAATCTCTGGTTCTCAATAAACTGTAATAGTGATAGTTTGTGATGTTTATAAATGACCTCAAACATACCTTTGTCATTTCTGTACTTGCATGTCTTTTTGGTTGACATATACAGTACATGATACCAATATACCTGCAATAATTTCATATCAATTTATAGATTGGACCGACTTATTTATCATGGCTCTAATTAATAATATATGTTCACTTCTTTCTTCTTGGTCACACAAGTCAGTGTGTGGGCACCAGAGTTTATTTGCAGACTGTATTATTTCATTGATCACCACAGATCAGCATTCAGTTTTGGTCTACAGTCCAAAATATTATATTCCCTTTGATCTGCTCAACATTGATTTACTATGCTGTCTTTGTTCAGGCCTTGAAGATCAATGAGTTTGTGGGTTTGAAGTTCTGTGAGGAGAACACCAACATGACGGCTACGGTGACCAACTGCAGTGTGAGCACCATTGGCCTCACGTGAGTAAGCCTGCATGCTGTATAAGCTCTGGTTGTGTCTTATTATTGCTTATATTATTACTTATTATTACTTTATACTAATTCTGTAATGTGCTTCCCTAAAACAAATTATTTTATTTTCTCGTTAGTCCACCAGGCCTCATGTTAAATGTCAACATTTCTACAATCATATGATTCCAGTTGACTGTACTTAACATTTATTAACTACAAAGAAATCAACGTAATTATTGATATTTAAATTGTAAGTGACCGACTGGGACTTGTGCTGTTTCAGATGTACAGGAGAGCAGTATCTTGACTACCTGGGAATGGAGTACACCACCTGGGGTCTGTGGGAGAATCATGTGGCTTTGGCTGTTATGATGCTCATATTCCTCATTATCGCCTATCTGAAACTCCACTACATCAAGAAATTCACTTAAATGTGTGATTCTGCATTCTTTATTTTTCTCTCCAAGGAACCAGGCCAGTAGATATTTGCTAAAAATGTTACCATTAAAGGAAATTTTTTGGGAAATACACTTAAAAACTCTTTTGCATAGAGTCAAGTCTCTGTGTTGAGGATGGAGTTAGCTTAGCTTAGCATAAGGAATGGAAGCAGGGGAAACACCCACTGGAAATAGATCTACACGCTCTAAAGCTCACTGGTATCTTGTTTGTTTAATCCTCATGAAAACAGAAGTTTAAAAAAAAATGACGAAAACAGTGTGTGGTTCTACACTCTAATGACAACCAACGAGATGCAACATTTAAAGTAGTGAGCTTCAGAGGTATACAGTAGGTTTAGCTTGAGGGTGCATTTTTGAGAGTTTTCCCCTGCTTCCAGTCTTTGTGTTAAGTAATAGCTTTGATTGCTTCCTGGCTCAAGCTCCAGATTGAAACTTGCAGTGATTGATTTTTTTTTGCACTTTGGGGCAGCACAGCAACATAACATTGATATATTATTACCTTATAAAGTTGATGTGTTGAATGTGTTAGCAAACAGCAGCATATTTACATAGCCTAGCTAGCTAGCTAAATGCTACTAAACGCTCCACTAAGTTCAGTACTGAGCAGGTAGCGTATAGTTTGTTTGTGGAGCTACCTGCTCTGCCCAAAAATAACATATAAGTATGAGAGCGGTGAAAGTTGTGTAACATGAAACCAAAACAATGAGTTAATCTAATTATAGGGCAGCTTTAATGTACAGATATGAGGGTGTTGGTCTTTTCTAAGTGAATACATTTTCCCAAAATGTCAAAAAACAACTTTGAGTGTGCCTGCGGTTTGCACTTACTTGGATATTCAGTATAGGTAAATTAATACCCATCTTTAGTGAAAACCATGTCTCTCTAAATTACTACTGAACTACTGTAATCCGACCTGTACTTTATATGGATTGTTGGTTTTAAAAACCCAAGAGAGAAGAGAATTTTCTGCTGTTTATTTTCACACAAAAATACATATGGATAAATGTGTTGTGTTTCTTACAGATTTATATTTCAAATTTAACCGTTATTTATGAATATTTACATTTGCTATATTATTTTAAAATCAGATATCATTTTCAGTATTTTTTTTTATAATTCAGTAGTCTTGATTTAGCTTTTGCACTTTTTCCAGAATCTTTCTTGAGTTTATCTCCACACTGATTATTTGTAATTTTAGATATTGTAGAATTAGATCACATATAGTACGTGTTCACTTTTTCTATTGAGTCCAAAGAAAAGAAATTTCTATATACATTTGTACCTTGATACAGCTTTTGAGAGAACATATAAACTTTTAAACAATTTCATGTAACCTTGGTCTTAGTGTTTTTTGTTTGTTTTAGTGCAGTCATCTAATTTACAGTGTACAACAACTGCTGGACACAAGATGTCTCATCCTTCACTGTAAAGTCCATTCTCAGTGTTTGTGCAATGGAGGCTTCAAGTTTCCACATCACACGTGTGTATCCTGAGTATTGGACCAGGATTGGCTTCCAAACTATTTGTGATGTCACAAATCATGCTTGTAGGCCCCACCTCTTAAAATCTGATTTTCAACGAGCACAGTGGAAATTTACACTTTAAGCAGTGAATGTGAAAACAGCCTTATAGTGTCAGACTCTGCACATACATCATTCTACACAGTGAAGCTCAAACATTCAACAGGAGGAACAAGAAGAAAAACCCATTTTTGACTGGAGGGGACTTTACAGTTATTAGGAAATTAAACTACTGAAACTGAAGATCTACTTGTTCTGTATAAGTCAAACCAGGAAAGAACATCACTGATTTGGCTCTACTACAATCTAATGTTAATATCTTTAATGAAGACATCATCTTTAACATATATGTACGTATATATAAAGTATGTGATATAAATAATTTATTATGGCTAAGAAGAAAGGTGTGTTTTAGTCATATTTATGGTTGTTTTCTTGTCACTAAAAATGAATCGTAATCTGAACCAGGGAAAGCAAAACAAATTCATATTTAATAACACTTTATTTTGGCATAACAGATTAAAAAAAGATTGTAAAAAAAAAGAGTAAGGCACAGGGAAAAACAATAATAAATGCATGGGTTTCCCATGAACACTAGATGCACTCCAAATTGAAGTTTGTTTAAAGTTACAATATGTATCATAAAATGATAATAAGAAGTTTAATTTGAAGCTTCATTGATGTACAGAAGATGAGTAAATATGACAGAATGTGCCACACTTGTACCTACTGCATATTAAAATGGTGACAAAAAATAATCAGCAAAATTAGCAGTCATAGAAACGCCCTTTTGGTATTTGTGTAAATGCTAAAATGTGTGGATACAGTAATGAAAAGCAGGTGGAGGATGTTTCTCATGTAATACTACAATCATAGGCTGTGTATTCTGAGCACAACTGAGAAGGCTGGCGTATACTGTAATACTGTGCTGTAAATCCTTTGTTTGTCAACCTTTTAATTTTTAATAAAAAGCTTTAGACAGTTTAGTGAACACTTTTAGATGTCTCTCTGGAGCGCCTTATTCACTTTCAGTGCATTTAAGTATTTGAGGTGAAGTGTGTTCGTTTATTTTCACCTCCTTTGTAATATGTCTAAGTTTTAACAGCTTCAATAAGATATCTCATTTTGTTCTGGAAAAATGTTCCCAATGGTTATTTGTACCACAGTGAATTTCCAATAGAGAGTTTCTTGCCAGAATGGAATATTCTTTACTGGGCCAAATCCTCACACATGGCCGCTCCCATTTGTGATTGTGTCGAGGCCATCGGTGGACAAGGAAGAGGACGGGCGGGGCCGGGGGCCGACAGGAGTGGCTGGCTGTGGGTGGCTGGCCTGTGAGGCCATATCATCAGACTCCCAGCGCTCCAGTTCCTCCCTTACCAGCCTCTCCATCTGCTCCCTGTGGGCGTCTGTGTCGCGTCCCAGACGCTCATCCTGACCGACAAAAACAGATTATTATTATTTATTTTCATTGTTTTGGTGGTTTAAGATGCTGGTTCCCAAGTTTATTTATTTATTGGTCTGTGTGTGCGTGTGTGTTTACATTTAAGAAGTCAGAATATTGCAGTAGAATGGGTGTAACCAAGTTACTTAAACCTGCAATAACGTTTTTAGGCCACTTGGGGGGAGAGTCAAACTGTAAATGCAACACTGACTAACCATCACTTTTATATAGATATTGCAAAGTTCTAATTAGTTTCCTATTCAAACATCCAGATACAGAGGACAGTCGTATTTCTGACGACCTGATGAATGTAAATACAACATTTTCTTTGCTTTTAGCTCTATTTGTGGTCTCTAAACTAGGATGACTAAATGTCATCTTTTTAGCTGCTAAATGCTCGACTATGTTCAACAGCTAGTTGCTAACTGTATATGTCTGGTGTTTGATGCTGAGCAGGTGGTGTACAACAGGTGTTTAGAAATTAGATGCTAATGTATGAGAGCAGTGAGAGTGTACCAAAAAATGAAAGTGAACTAAAAGTGAACTTTTCAGTCCCCTTTGTTGGTTTGTCTGTTCATCAGCAGGATTACTGGAAAACTACTGGCCTGATTTTCATGAAGCTTGGTGGAAGGGTGCAGCATGGCAGATACATGAATTATTTCTGGCTTTCGCAGAATGCATAGGTTTCACTTCCGAGTTGGTAACTCTCCCCGGCTCAAGACAGCAGCGGTTATTGTTTGTTTATTATTGATTGTTTCACGTCTGTTTCATTCAAAAGCACAAATAAACATGCCCACATCTCTGCACAACCCCATGGGAAGGTGCCACATTATCTGATTGTGTGAATTTAGAGAAAGCGCACGTCAAACAGGCACTTTGTACATCCATGACACCGATAGAGCAGAGGAGAGAGACAGAGATAGATAACCTGGTTGCTACATTTTTAGCCTTTAGTCCGACCTCACACCCTGCACTCTGTTATTGGCTGGCTACTACCCAAAGGCTGACAATCAGAAACGTCCCCAACACAGCAAAGTAATAAAAAGAAGAAAAACCAAATACAGGCTCATACAGGGTCTCTACAGATACTGACACAAACTTCTAGTGGGTCAGAGGTAATACTGATGCTTCAGCTGGGCACAACCATACTTTGACATAATTCTAACACTACTAATAAGAAATATAACCAGACATATAGTGGTTGTACTTGAAGATTTGCGTATCATATAAGAGTGGATTATTGGCCTTGGCAGAGGTATGCTCTCTCCTAGTTAACTGTGGGTTTGTCACTATGAGCGACCCCTTTCACATACAAATAGTCATGTGATCCATTGATAATAAAAAAAAAAAAATTAATTATAGCAATTTCAACTGCATCTAAACGACTGTGCATCCACTGCAGCTCACCTCCATGACTCCTTCCAGCAGCCTGCCCAGCACATCTCTCCTTTTGACTTTAGCCCTCTCCATGCCTTCCAGCTTCACGATCACAGCATCTATCTTGGACACTATGCTGCCGATAGAGTGCTCCATCCTGTCCACTCGTCTCACCAGTCTGAGAAACAGAGCGCATTAGTTCCTTTATTATATGTTAAATATGCCACACTACTACAGTCATAATCATTCAGATTAGTATGTTTTAGACTAAAAGGGGAAAACTCAAAGATTTTGGCTGATTAAAGATTTATCGGTCTCAGTTTATATCTTGGCTAAATATATATATGTGTATATGTATATCTTACCTCAGGAGGGATCCTTCTAAAAAAATATGTTTATGTAAAGAAAAAATAGGGGCAATAACTACTGATATATTGTTTTTAGGTTTCTTAAACAAAATAAATATTGTTATCAGCCTTAATAATAATGGTATCGGTAGGGCTACAGTATTATACCTTAATGGAACACACAGATATTTGTAAACCGTTGTCACATAAGAATTACAAACCAACATCTTTCTAATTCTGTGTAAAAAAAAAAAACGGTCATACATACTGTATCTGCCTGTTTAATGCAGACCTAAATAATTATTCACTTAATCAATTATTGACAGAAAATCAATCATTTGAGAATCAATTTTGAGAAGTGATTAATTGTTTTTTAAGCAAAAAAAAAAGAAGCCCAAATTCACTGATTCCACCTCCTCGAATCTTAAAATTAGCTGTTTTTCGTATGATAATAAATGTTAATACTTTTGGCCGCTGGACAGTTGGTCGGACAAACAAGCAATCTGAGGATGCCACTTTGAGGTATGTGAAAATAAGATTTTCACTATTTTCTGTATTTTTATAGACCAAACAATGTTGCAGGCTGAAATATATTTTAGTTTTTAGGCACCTTCAGCCTCACCTATACTTCAGAATCACAAAAATTCACAACTACCAAGAATTGACATCAAGTTGATTTTAGTCAAAAGGGAAGTGTATGTATCACTACGACCTTCCTTCATTAACCTGCATGTTACAGAATGACAATAATAAAAGCTCCGTACACTTGAAACTCTTCATAGGAGACACCCCCTGAGCTGCTGCCGCGGCGACGAGAGCTGTGGCCGCTATCCTCATCATCGTCTTCCTCCGAGTCGTCCTGGGTACGCGGGAAGCTCCTACCACTGCTGGGTCTAGTCAGCGAATTGCGTTCCAGTTCCAAGTCCTCCTGGCATACGAGCAGAGACACACTGAACATCTCCAGGTGTTGTGGCTGAGTGGACGCTACCACATACAGTACATGCAGTGTGCGCTGTGCTTTTCTGTGTTTTTAATCAGGATCAGTTACGTAAACCATCAGCTATGTGTCTGATAAATGGAAGATGTTGGTATTATCACTCACTCTCTCTTTCTCCAGGTCGTCTCTCATTTGCTGGTGTTCATGCTCCGTCAGCTCCTGATCACCATCGTGATCATACTTGGCAAAGATGGCCTGAATCTCTGCATCTGTGTGGCCTTTCCTGAGCAAAGAAAAAAAAAAAACACACACACTCAGGAAACACTGATATTTACAAAACCAAACACAAACACTAAAACATCATAATAGTTCGAAGCTTTTAGCATCCTTTGAGGTTTTGTTCACCCTTTAAGGTCCTGGCGGAGTTCATCAAAGTTCAATTTGCCCCCGGCCTGACGTAAACTGTCGGAGATGTCGTCTACAGCCGTCTTCTTCAGTCTCAGCTTCATCAAAGCTTTGTTACAACCCTAGGAGAGAGAAATTAGCAAAGTGAGTCAGTTGCATAATTGATATGGGATAGGCAGCACAGCCTAGGATAGAAAGGCATATTGTGACTGTTTCATTAAATTGATCCCCAGCATTTATAATATACACAGTATAGGGGTTGTTAGCCTGGGTATATTGTATGTTTTGCAGTTCATTTCAAAATATGGTTTCTCTGAATCACCTTAGAGAGCAACTTCAGTTTGGTACAGAAATTTTGTATAATGTGGCATGATCAAGATTCAAGACACATAAATATGCATTAAACATTGTTTACGGTAATACACAAACTACACTTCTGTCAAAGTAAACAAACAAAGATGTTCTCATGATCAGATGCTACCTGCATGAAGTAACTATGTATCACATGTTTTGGAGCTGTTAAATTCTGGTGTGCTGCATGAAACAATTGGGCTTTTGTGCAGACAATTATAGTGGAGGCACTCTTTCACTTTTCCTAGGGGAAACATTTTCTAATATTTTTCTTTTCTAACATCTTCTTTAAATAACATTTTTTCAAATATCTGTATCTCTACAGATATTATACCAAAAATTTCAATATCTGGAGCAGCTTTCAGTTGTATACTCTGATCCCATAGCTGTTCTGTCATTATTGGCATGGTGACTAGTGTTGATTTAATGCCAAGCCAAAAAAATATATACATGTGGTTCAATACCTTCTTAATGAGGTCAGTCATTTCCATTTCAGACCTTTGCTGGGACATGTCAGCCTTAACCTCAGAGTATGTGTCATTGATGATGGCCAGGAACATGTTCTATATAGAAACAAAGAGAATGGTTATTTCTGTGTTAGTGAGGGGCATACGTAAACAACATGAACAAACACAAAAGGTGTGACTATCCTACTCACCATGAGAATAAAGAAAATGAAGAAGACAAAGGTCGTAAAGTAGATAGGTCCGAGCACTGGATTAGCCTCCTCTATTTCTGAGAACTCAAAGTCTCCCAGAATGATACGAAACTGTGTGAATCTACAGACAGAGCAAAACATTTTTAAACAACGGGAAACATCAATTGTGAGAGGTATTTGTACATTTGTGGTCTATACTTTTAAAGCCCTCACATGCTGGCTTGGAAAGTGCTGAAATCGTTGACTTGGGTTCCAAATACCAAGTAGGCTAGCTGAGCATACGCCAGGAAGATGATGAAGAACATGATGGCAAAACCCACAAGGTCTTTGGCACAGCGAGACATAGTGCTGGAGAGCTGACTCATGGTCTTATTAAGGTTGATGAACTTAAAAAGCTGAGAGGATGAGAGAAATGTTTAACCATTAACATCGACTGTGGCAGTTTTGGGCTGATCATAAACCAAAGGGAAAAAGATTTATACCTTGACCCAGGAAAAAAAGACAATGATAGCAGCCACGTTGTTGAACTGGACCTGCAGGTTGGCCAAAGACTCAAAGCTGGGGTGAGCAGTGTGGTTCTCCAACAGGCCTTTGAGAAGATTGCCAACCATGGCTGTTCTAGTTATGTTCATGATAATAGCAACAACACTCAACTGAGAAAAGAGCAGAGAGAGCAAACAACAAACTCAATCTTGGTAAAATAACTTAAAAATGACTTCAATAATTATAAATATGACTTTGATACACACCACGACAATAAGAACGTCCAGGCAGTTCCACAGACACTTGAAGTAATGCAGGCGACGGATGCGGATCTCCAGCACTTCCTCCACCACGTAGTATAGGATGAATAGGCTAAAGGCCACTTCACACAGACCCACAAAGTAGTCCCAGCTGGACATATATCGTATCAGACGCACTGTTTGGAACTGCCAGGACGTCACCACCCCACCAGTGGCAGGGAACTCCACCAACAACCTGACAAATGCATCAAATTATTTTTACTGCTATTATTCATACAATGGTAGTCAGAAGTAGTGGTTACAAAATTAATTGAGTACTAATCTGACTTTTTTACACCACTTTTGATGATCACTTAATCATTTAAGTCAGTTATCAAGCAAAAACAGTGAACATTCACTGTGTGAAAAATGTGGGGATTTGTGCCTTTTCTCTGTTTCATGCTGTTATAAACTGAATATCTTTGGCTGTAGAAACGTTTGTGGGATGGAAGAAGCAATGTGAAGATGTCACCTTTTATTTTTCGCTATTTTCCGAGTTCTTTTTCTGAGATTAATAGTAGAATAAGTGAAAAATTAGCAACAGATTCATGAGTAATAGGAGCTAGGAAGATTTGTGTTGCAGTAAAACTTCAGTTCAGCAGCCAAAAAACTTGTGGTTGTTTTTTTATTAGTGTTGAATAAACCAAATGCTAAATCTAAGTTAGGTGCCTTCTTGAAGAACATTTTATCTCCATCAAAATATTTTTTGTTGCATCATTTCAAGTGTCCTTTCATTATTGTATTATATACACTGTGCATGGTTTCAAGTCAATAAATCTGAAATCTAGAAATAATCATTAGTCACAGTCCTAAATTACATTTTAAAGGTGCCTTGTGTAGTTTTTAGCACCATCTAGCGGTGAGGTTTCAGGTTGCATCCAACCGAATACACTCACGAACCAACCGCACGTGGTCACACTCATGAGCAAGCATTCTGGCCATCGGGCAAAACAGACGCGACGTAGCCCACAGGAGACTGGTCTGCCACTGTGTGTTTTCCTGCACCGTTATGTTGTAATGTCACGTATTCAAGTCATGGGTCATGTACCGTGACTGAGAGACGGGCGAGTAAGCTGTACCCGGTCGGTATAATGACAATAAATCTGAATTGAATGTTACGAAGCAACCAAAGCCAGATCCATGCTAATCTAGCTGGCTAACTGCCCCTGCCTTGCATAACTACTGGCTTGTAGAACCAAATCATTCCACCTCTGCTTTGTAGCATCACCAGTACATAATTTCTTGTAGGCTAATCAACACTTTGACATAATATAAAGGTTGGTATCTGATGAGGTTAGCTGGTGAAGTAATTTGGCAAACTATACAACCAAGATATCTACTCACTCAGATAGCATTTTACAAGGGATATGTTAGCGAGCAAGCAAGCCTAAGGTTACCAAGCTAGCTGGCCATTGACCAAGGTTTCGTGGATCTGGCATCGGTTACTTCATAATGTTGGTCCATAAATCCATTAGTGCATGGCAAGCAAGCTAGTTTGCCCGTAAGTTAGTAAGCCAATGGATTTTCATGGCAAATCGGACCCGAATGCTCCACATAGAAAACTGAATACAGCCTGTTATAGGCAACCTAGAAAGTCAGCGAAGGGCTCATTTTTTAGGTGAAGTCACAACCCGTGCACACATAGGCAATAAAACAGTGATTAATACATGTTAATTTCCTCAGGAAAATCCACAATGTACCTTTAAATGGATATGTTGTGACTGATGATTCTTACCTGGCGATGCAAAATAGGTTGATGTTCCCATTGTAGACGGAGAAATCAAGAAACACAGCTCTGGTTCCTCTGTCCAGCCACAGGTGGTCTTTGAGAAACTGCAATTGGATCATTGACTCCTCTTTCGTACGAGACAGGTCTTGGTAGTATCCTCCACCTCCATATTTAGATACCTGACCCCCATAACTGCTTCCATTTATCTCACTTTCTGCTGCAAATACCCACCTAGGAGACACCACAAAGACAAGACTCAGTATGTAGGCATTTGTTAGTGTAATACATATATTAGAGCTGTACTCTCTTTTTGGACTTACGCAGTTCCATTCTTGGGGCCAAAAGAGGTGGTGTCCTCGTTTGTTGGGGTGTACATGTTGTAGCATTCCTGAACCTCGTCTCTCAGGTCTTCGTGGACGGAGCAGGACTCGTTGCGGACTTTGACCTGCCGGAGCCGTGGCACCCCAAGGAGGAGGTTCTCATAGTAGATGAGGCTCTGATTCTCTGGCAGGCTTTTGTTATTGTACCACACCTCCCAGTACATGCCATTGAGGAAAGGCCCCTCTGTGAACTATAAGAGTAGAACAGTCAGGATTATGACACAAAAGACGCCAGACGGGGGAATTTTCCATGTCTGCTTGCATGAAAAATCCCCAATGTACTCTATTTCATGGCGTTATAAGTTCTAAGATTACCATGATGAAGTTCTAAAGACAATTTTTTTTTAATTAAATGAGTACGTCAGCAGTGTTGGGAAATTCATATACTCTCACTTTCTTGCCGCAACTGGCAAGATCGATGCTACTTTCGCGTCTGCATGATAGCTGCAGCTACTTCCAAGAGACGCTTAGCTTAGCATAGCATAGCATAAACTGAAAACGGAAGGAAACAGCTACTCTGCTTCTGTCTGGAGGTAACAAAATCCACCTACAAGCAACTCTGTAGTTCACTAATTGGGTAGAGGAGAGCCAGGCTAGCTAAGCTAGTTAAGCTAACTGGCTGCTAGATATAGCCTTATCAGACAGATATAAGAGTCGTATCGATACATCAGCCAACTTGCGGCAAAAAAGCAAACAAGTATATCTCCCAAAAATGTCTGTTCCTTTAAATACTTGCATTCAACCTATGTGTACAGAGGCTTCCTACCTTGATGATGAAAAATACAATATTTACAGCTAAAATGAAAGTGCATTTTAGTCAGCCTAACTAAAAATGAAAAACAAAGATGAATTTTACATTTTACCTTCCAGAAGTCCTCCATGGTTGAGAGGCTTCTAAAAGTGGAGGGGTCCCTGGCAGACAGCGGTGTGTCCAGGAAAAGCTGAGACATGACTTTGGTATAGTAGTACATGTTGGCACTAACCATCCCATAAGTCACTGCAGAGAAAATCACAATTTAACATTACTAATATTTGCAGATAACAAGCTATTGTTAAAATGCAGAATGACAAACAGCAGAATTAACATGGAGTGAATATTTGTGTACATGATTGTACTTTCCATCCAGTATAACCCTGCAAGGCATTGATGAACACAAAAAATAAACTCAAAATTAAATTAAACTTAGATGTGTTTCATTTATGCATTTCTATTATCTGTAGCATTCAGTATTCATCAGGGAGTCACTCTGGAAACTGCTTTTAATGGCCCAGCTCTGCCTGGCAGAATGTGCCTTAATCCAGTCTGCCAGAGAGTCATTTCCTGATCCACCCAAAACCACAGTTTGGCATTTTTCATTGCAGCAAAGGGAGCGTAGAGAAACTTCACCATTAGTTTTCTCATCCCACACATCTTGTTCTACCATTTCAAAATGCAGCCATCACATTTATGCATGCTGGATTTTAAGCCCACTGACAAGTGTCAGATTAGATTTTCAGCTGCCAAAGCCATTAAGCACATACTGTGAGTTTGGAAAATAACTTTTCAGCTACAAGAAAGGTGCCCTGGACTGCGTATTTGGTGCCACATTTTAAAGAGTCATTTGGATCAACTTAAAAAAGTATGCTTATTGTATACTGTTTTTGCAGTTACTCGAGGAGAATCAATGTACTTTACTGTTTTGAAATAATAGGAAATGATGATCAATAAAACTGTGACTTAAGAATACTATTACCATTTAAACTTCACGAAGAGAAAAAAGTTTAACGAAAGAGTTGATACTTTTTTTTGCTTCCTGATCTTCAAGAAGTTGACCACCATGATTTATTTTTATTTATATTATATTATAATTATTATTATATTATATTTATATTTATTTGAATTTAAAAACAAAGCTGATTTAGTATGCATACGAAATGTTTTGAGAATTCTATTTTCTGCATATTTCCAGTGTAAAAACATTACATACTTCACAAACCCGATTAGGAGTACATAGAATGGGACGCAGTTTAAGACTGGAGGGGAGTTATCTAGTAACAGGGCCTTGTAGCACACGAGGCTCCAGTAGTATTTTCCCCCTATGTTAGTGACTCACATGAAGTGCAGGTAGTCCAATTGAGTCAAAATTTTCTCAACAGTGAGGCTGCCACTCTAGTACGCTCTAATGACAGATTTCTGAAGGGAATGCCAACTAACCTTGTGCACAAATATGTCGTGTCATTATGTCATTCTGCAGGAAATGTTGAGTGTTTACTTACAGATACAAACAGTGATGAGGAATGCGATATACGTGAGCATCTCCCTCAGTACATTCCTGAGGTACCTTTCACGACTGCTGTCACTGTCCTCCATCAGATCTGTGCCCCACAGAACTGCAGAGAAGAAACAGGAAAAAAATTCAAGCTGACATCAGCATATGTAGAGTATACAGAGAAACAAGATTAGATAAATATTAGAGTCAAAGATACAATATGTTCTGCCTTAGTTTCGGCTATGGAGCTGGAAAGGTCGTAAATGCATTAGCTACACAAATATATAAATATTCGACCACAGACCCCATTTGATATAATGTGTCCACCTCAAAAATGTGTTATAATTTATGAAAAGGAGAGTTTATCCTGATTTCACTTTTTGTTTATTATCTTACATTACTGGAAATTGTTTTGTAATAATTTGTTACATAACTATAGGTTCTCCACATGGTTTGACGTTATTTGCTTATATAATTGTTTACGTTAATCCTGACAGTTCCTCTTTCTATTTGACGGGCTATAGTATTGGAAAAACTACGACTTTAAATGAGTGACAGATCAATACAAATCTGTAAGATGGCTCACTGTACAGCGAGAAAAAAAACTTCACTAAAACTTAACTACCATTTTATTTATACATTATCATGCTGTAACTAATCTGTAGAGATGTAATGAACTATTCTATGAAAGACTCCGTTATGCTGACAGGTAAGCAAAGCATAAAGAGAGAGACTAACTTCTGATCTTTTGGAGTATTTGCTTCATACAGCTGCGTCGCTCGTTCCTGTCCTGCTGCTGGGCATCCACAGTCGGGGTCGGGTACAGTCCTCCTCGGGGGATGTGGGTGCTGCTGCCCCCGCCGGTGAAGCTGCCCAGGCCGCTGCTGCAGCTGCTGCTGGAGGCCGTGGACACCGACCTCCTCCCGGGACTCGCCGGAGGCCAGTCGGCTTCCATAATCTCATCCTCAGGCTCAAAGCCCGGGTTATCCCGACTCCAGGCTTGTCTCGATGGAGGGGACGGGGTGCCTATTACTCCCCCGAGACCCAGGTCTTGATGCTGGATGTTCTCCATCTCTATACCTTCACTCGAGTCTAGTCTGTGCGGCAACCTGCCAGCCTGACTCTGCGGTAGCTGCTGCGGTCTGACTCGGGATGAACTCATGGTCCAGTGAGTTAGCTAGCTATTTTTTTTTTTTTATCTGGTGCGAGGCATCTGCAGAAGTTAAACGTTCTGGAACTTAAAAACCTCTGATAAATGTTTAGAACGGCTGAAGCATTTCGGACATAACGTTACTCAAGAAACGTCTAAAAACCAAAGCCGACCGGAAAAATAGTCAAATAACTAAATTACCTAGATACATTCGACGTTAAACAGTTTTTAAAAGTTACAATAGAGATATTTCAGTAACGTTATCCTGCTCGTCATAGCCAGCGTTAGTAGTTTTTCACTCTCGTCAAACTGTTAAGAATACTTTCCTTGTGGCACCATCGGGCGATCTTCCGTCTCAAAAACAATGTCCGTCGTTAAAATACGATGCCTTTAAAGCGTTTAAAGTTGTACCAAAACAAGCTAATTTTGTTATTTTCGTGAAACTGCATTAAGATGCCGTGTTTATGTGAAACAAGAAAGATACTTTTCTTGCCCCAGGACAGCCATCTTGTTCTTGAAAATGTTCCCCCAAAAAACTCTCCTTCTCATTTGTTCGGGACTCGGATTACATTAGAAGTCATGGCGTCGCAGTAAAGGATGGAAAAAAATGATTTTTTTCTTTATCGAAAAATCCAGTGGGCCGACTTTTTATTACGTTTTCTTTAAATAATGGCTTGAATTTACAGCTTTTAAGATAGAGTTGGTTGGGGATTGTTTTTGTTGATTTGTAATGATCAGAATTCAAATTCATAATTTTATTTTACAGCTTTTCTCTAAAGCCTTTTAAACCATTATAGTGACAATAAACATTATAAACATGTTTAAAAAGTATGTAATACAGTATTTAGATGGATATAGAATTTATCATACATAAGATTACATAATCTCTGTAGGCCTATGTTTGGGTCAGCGGTTGCTATGACAACAAGCAGTGTTGGAATGTACTAAGTAGGCTACATTTAGGTTACTTAAATACTGTAGGCCTACTTTTGTTTCGTATTATTTACATTTTATGCTACTTTCAGCTTCTACCCCACTATATTTCCGAGTCAAATATTTTACTTTTTATTCCATTACATTAATTTGATCTATCTGAGCTTTTTGAGTTAGGCCTGCTACTTTGCAGATTTAGGTAATAGACAGCCCACAAAATATGAATCAACTGATAAGTTATCATGGAGGCCTATTGTTTTAGATTAAGCTACACAGCAGTACCCAAACGTTGTTAATATTAGCCACTCCTTTACCAGCTGCAACATTAAAATGATAAACACATTGATGCATTAATAATTATAATCCAGTAATAAAATATAGGCTATAAATCTCAAATAAGCCATTCTGCTTAGAGCTACTTTTACTTATAAGTAGGCTAAAGGATCTGAATACTTACTGACCACAATGTTCTTTTCACCGCACTACATTTATTTTGACAGCTAAGCTTATAGTTACTATACTTTGCAGTGCCAGATTGTTAATACAATCAACTAAAGATTTATGCGGAATATGGATTAAAAGTAGTTAAAATTCACCTTTACCTCACATTTGCATCACCTTTATCAGCTGCAACATTTATTTGAACATGCATCAATGATTATAATTCAATAATACTTTTACTTTAGGTACTTTTGGTATTATGATACCAAAAGTATGCAAGTGATGCCCTTTTAGCCTAAGCAAAGTTTTGAATGCAGGACCTTACTTGTAGCCTATTTCTGCCCTGTGGTATTACTAAAGTAACGTCTGAGTACTTCTTTACCCACTGGTCAGTAACACCGTTAGTGCACTGGAGTGCACTGAAGCATCTTTCTGCATCCTATGGATAAATTCATAGTATAAATTCCAAGCAAAGAGATATTGTGTACGCTAACAAAAATGGGAGACTAAGCTACCTGATTTCCAAACAGCTAATATTTAAGAATAAAATCAACCCTGTAAAGAATAATATTATTTCTAAATGTAGCTTTGTGTGAAATCAGACTTTATATTTTTGAACACTAAACCAAGTGAAATTTTAATAAAAACCAACCCTCCTCCAAATGCAAATGTCCCTCAGGCAAAATTGTTTTAATTGCTATAAAGACAGCCTCTTAAACATAGTTAAATCATTTGCAGAGATACATTTAATACATTGAATTATTTTGTATTTTTCCCGTATTGATGTTTTAAAATTTTAATCAGAGCAACAAAATACAACTTCAAGAATTTTCATTACATTGGATGTTGTCATGACACCTTTTTCTGTCACCAGAATGATGGCACATGTACAGTATGTGTGTGTGTGTGTGTGTGTGTGTGTGTGTGTGTGTGTGTGTGTGTGTGTGTGTGTGTGTGTGTG
>JBBPCS010000283.1:8616500-8661000 GCA_037974645.1 Hollardia meadi
GCTGAAAAGGCATTTGACAGGATAGAGTGGCCCTATTTGTTTAAAGCCCTGGAGAAATTTGGAATAGGTGAGGCCTTCATAAAATCGGTAAAGCTTCTCTATCATTCACCAAGTGCTAGTGTGGTGGTTAATGGAATACACTCATCATCTCTTAAGTTAGGCAGGTCAACCTGGCAGGGTGACCCACTTTCACCTCTTTTGTTTGCTATCGCCAAGAAGTAACATTGATATATCTGGTATTCAGTTGGGGAAACATATGCTCAAAATTGCTTTATTTGCTGATGATATTTAGCTTTTTGTCTCCAGTCCAGAAAAATCAGTCCCTGCCATCCTGTCAGTAATTAACTCTTTCAGTCCTGAATCAGGGTATAAGGTTAACCTCAACAAGTCTGTGGCAATGCCAATAGGGGGAGCCACTGACCCACCCCATTCCAAATTTTCCCTTTAAGTGGTCCACATTAGGATTTACTTACTTAGGCATAACAGTCTCCCCAAACCTACAGGATCTCTTTAAATTAAATGTTGGCACAGTGTTGAGAAAAGTAAAATGTGACATGGATAGATGGTTACATCTCCCCTTATCATGGAGTGGAAGAGTTAATCTCATAAAAATGAACATTCTACCACGTTTATTGTACCCTATGCAAATGCTTCCATTGTGGATAACAAGAAAGGTAGCTAAGAGTTTGGAAAGGGATCTAGTTCATCTGACATGGCAAAAGACCTAGACTAAAGATGAAGACACTACAGCTTCCTGTAGATAGGGGAGGCTTAGCACTCCCCAACATTTTAAATTATAACTTGGCCTGTCATGCACGGATTATCTCTGAATGGTTAAACGATTATCTTAATGGAGTGTGTGACCGTATTGATGAATGGTGCTGTTCACCTGTAACCCTGCTGAGCTTGTTAACTGGCAGCAAAAAACAAATACCATCAAGCATAAAAAATAATTCCTTTATCTATAATACAGTAAGAGCGTGGGGAGAAATTATGAGCTATACTGGGAGAAAGGGATTCTCCTCCTCTCTGACTCCTATAATTGGTAACAAGACCTTCCCCCCAGTATTAACAGCAGTGTTTTTAATCTATGGTATAGGAAGGGAATTAGGGTCATTGGGGACCTCTTCTCTGATGATGTGCTTATGTCATTTGCACAGGTTCAAACTAATTTTGGTATATCTAATAAACATCTCTTTGCTTTATTACAAGTACGCCATTTCATACAAACTGACATTGTGCTGCCTCTTGGTGGGCCAGTAAAGAGCCTGTTAGATAAAAGTCTTACCCTCTATACACAATCTAGAGGTTTCATTTCATTTTAAAAAAAAATCAGTTTCTGGATACTTGGAATAAGCATAATATAGACAATGTAATATTAACTTGGGAGAGGGATCTGGAATCTGAGTATGAGGCGGAAGACTGGACTGTGAGCATTCTTTCTTGTAGCAGCACATTCTGCTGCAATAGACTTAAGGAGACTCAGTACAAAATTTTGCACAGGCAACATAGAACCCCATATATTCTCAATAAGTTTGATCCTTCAAGATCCTCACTATGTTCAAAGTGTAAGGATACAACCGGTACTTATATACACTGTTTTTGGCAGTGCTCCACTATTTCAAAATGCCTATTCCTCCTCAGCCTTCCAGATCGGACCTTGCCCCTTAATCCATCTAATCATATGCTTCTTCAAAAATTATTACTTTTGGCAAGGAAATGTATTCTAATATAATAAATTGGATCATGGATAAACCCCCAACAGTCACTCAGTGGTATCGGGATGCCGATGGAGAGACTGAGTGCTAGGTCTAAGGGCAGTGAAGATATTTTCACCAAAATATGGAAACCTTAACTTGATTACCTACCACATGATGTAGTTACCTTCTGTAGATAAATATATGTAGGTCTATGTGCCATAGCTGATAACCTGTGCAGAGGAGTATCATGGTATTTCCAAAATGTAAGATGTGTTTTCACATAGCCTATAATGTGTGTACTGTCAGCTGATGAGATGAATGACAATAAGAGTAATGCAAAATGACCCCCCCTCCCCCTTTTTCTTGTGTGTGTGTGTGTGTGTGTGTCTTGTTGTTTTTTTTCTCTTATGTGTTTCTTATGTGTTTTTCTTTTCTTTTCTTTTCTTTTTCTATATAAAATATAAAAGATGGGAAAGAAAAAAAGCTAAAGAAAAAAAAAGAAAAGAAAAAAGTAGAGAGTCAGTGTCCTTCGCTATTATTATGTTTTTATTCATCGACAAAAAATATGCATTAAATTATATCACACTTGGTTAATTATTTATATAGACAACAAACTTGGAGGAGACCCCCGGGGTAGACCCAGAACTCGCTGGAGGGATTATACTGCATGTCTCATCTGGGCTGGGAACGCCTGCCCCAGGAGGACCTGGAAAGGGTTAGTAGGGAAAGGGTCTGTAACACCCTGCTTAGCCTGCTGCCACCGCGACCTGATCCCGCATAAGCGGGAGATAATGGATGGGTGGATGGATGGTTGGATGGATGGATGGACGACAAAGAGTAAAGGGCCCAGCACAGATGCCTGTGGCACTCCAGAGTTCTTTGGTTTCTAGTCTGAAGTGGTTTTACCACCACCTGCCTATTTCGTTACAAAAAAGCTTGGTATCTATTCTGTAACTCTGTCATCTATTTTGACAGTAGTATTTTATAAAGAACTGTATCAAAAACAGTTATTACAAAAGATTTTATTTGTGAACTTCAAATCTTGGCAATTCAGGTATGTTCCCTTCAAGTTCATTCACAAATACACTGCTGAAGTATTCTGACAACATTTCTGCCTTTTCAATGTCTTTGTTTTTGAGAAGTTAGTATTATTCTGGATTATACTAGATAAGTCTCCTACTAATGTTTGAATGCTTGTCCTCTTAGTCCAGATAAACCTTTTGGTAGCTGTTTAGATTGTCTTGTTAAGTTTTCTTCGTATATCTTTCTGGATAAATATGTTCTCATTTCCCCCAAATTTCAAACACTCTGGGTTTTTACTTCTTACTGCCTTTTTCACATGGATGTTTTCTTTAATTTTCCTTTTGGAATACTGTCAAGCCAAGGAAGTTGTTTTTATTCTGGGGCCTGATTTTATAGATTGATACAAATGTGTCCTCTACTTTGTTCAACTTAGTCTGCATTTGTTGTCAACATTATACTCAGATGGGTATTGTATCCAATCAAAGATTTTTACTTCCCTATGTGCTTAATTTCTCAAAGTTCACCTTGTTGTAATTTCTTTCTTAAAATTTGTGCAAATTGCATGAAAGTACAGGAAACAACATAATGTTTTGCATGCCTCATTGTATTTTTGGTACAGTCAAGCTAAAAAGGCAGAGGAATAATAAGTAAAATAGTAGTATAAGTGGACTGCTATGTAAGACAATATGAGTTTGTTTATCAATAGGCCTACTATTACAGTCAAGTGTGAGAATGATTTTGGGATAGCATGAGTAGAAAGTTTGGAGGGCGGGGTTATTTGTTTTGCGTCATAATTTATGTTGCCTAGTGTAAACAGTCTATTGGCTGACTCTTTGTGATGGGGGTTCCCTGCCCCAGATTGCAGGGGTAAAACAATAAATAGAAGCTATCACTTTAAATCTTCAATCTCTGGTATAGCAGAGATCATAAACTGTTGGATTGAGGAGCGTGGAAAATATTCGAATATACTTTTGCTATTCTCTGTATTTCAGAACAGTTTACAGTCTGTTATTCGTAGTTATTTATTATAAATAATTCTGTCTACATAGATAGGTCTTTCCTAAGGTAAGTTAGCCATCCTCCAAGCTAAGTCAGCTATAAGACGGCTGGAAATCTAACGTTAACCATAGCAGCTAATGTTAGCTGCATTGTCTAGTAAAACCACGACTACTCGACAGACCGGCAGTATTAATTCAAAAATGCCAACTGTGTGTCCCTACAGTATAAAGTGTCAGTTTGAGCTATCGAGTTCAAAATGATGCGTATCAACTAAATTTGTCTTCCTTTGTTTTATTTGAGCTAGCATAGCGCTGAACTTGTTTCACTGTGGTTTGACAGTTAGGGGTAATTTATTGTAAAGTTTGAGTTAAAGTTAAAGCGTTATATTGCCTAACGTTACGGATTGTAACGATTATGATGCAGTCAATTCAAAATTAGTAGTTGACGTTGTCAATTTCAGAACCACGCTGGGATGACATGGATATACTTTATTGGTGCACAACAATGGCTATCACCGGACTAAACGTTATGTCGGTTTGATAGGTCTCCCCGCTTGTGACTCTTAATCAGCTTACGAGTTGTCTGTGTGAAGGTACAGCAAAGTGGCAGTTTGACAGTTGTCTGTTTTTATGTGTTGACAGAAACACCAGTGTGTTTAATGAAATGTGTTCCTCTAGCACATTGCGAAAAAGTGACCGCCGGCTGAAGGAAAAACGACGACGCCACAAGTTAGCTATAGCTAGTGTGAGCTAGCTAACTAGCAATGTCGCAAGCTTGGCGTTGCTTTCTGCTGTGTGCTGGGCTAACGTTAGCCATTTAGGAAGACAAAGTGGCCGCAGTTTATAATTCATATTTCTTCAGTTGTTTTTACAGTCTAGATAAAGTTGACCAAGCTGACAGTGTAGGCACACAGTGCTCCTGAAATTACTAGAATAGGCACATGTAATACAGATAATCAATGTGGAATGGTATATGGCTAGAATAAACATGCGACAGATGTGAAAAAATGGCAAAATGTTGTTAGCATAGACATGAAAGGCCTAGATGCTAACTCGTACAGTAACCGTTAGGCCAATTATCTACAAAGGGACGTACAGATGTATGTGGTATATACTTTTAAAATAATTTAATTTTGGTTAAGTTCGTTTCCTCCGCTGCCAAACTTGAACACCTGCATCAGTCTCTTCCTCTTTTATCTATAGCCGGTTTCCCTCTTTGTCTCATTGGATGAACGTGATGGCGCAGTTAGCTAGTGTGGTAGCCAGCTAGCTTAACAGTCAGCTGTCGTGATTCTACCATTGGATTGACGTGGTTTATAGGAAACATTGCTCGAATGAGACAAAGAAAGTGAAACGTCCCGTTAAAAGGAAATATCTTAATTAACTTTTTGTATTGTCTGTACTTGCTGCTCAAACACATATTTGTTGTTTACCTGAGGCACAACGAACCTTAATGTGTCTTTATATAGGTTTCCTTAATATGGTCTGACAAATAATTTATGTAGCAGTCCAACTGACTCCAAGATTAATTCATTGTCTCATACATTCAGTTGCCAATTCAGTAATTGTGTCTAGCTTAAACTAATGCAGTCTAAAACAAGAGCTCTACAAAAAATGCAGCCTTTATGAAAGTTAAAATGCTCATTTTTTGCTTAAATTGTTTTGGAGATGTTTAGCTATTTTTAAACTTTATGGTTATTTTTGTGGCTGATGTTAGTTTTTGGTGCTTTTGAATGCCATTGCATAACACATAAGATAAGATAAAATATTAGAAACACCTCAGTTTATTGCTCTACAGTTGGCCAGCACCATAAACTAGAGCCTCCAAACTTACCATAAGGTTGAATAATCACCTCTCTTAATGGAACAAAATCTAAATAGAATATAAACTTGATGGCCTTCATGAAAGATAGGGTTTATTGCAGAGTTGTAGTATGAGACTGCATTTTTTTTTTCGTTCAAGTGTTCCTAATGAACTGCCAACTGACCAATTTAAAATTTTGTTTAAATCTTTGTTTATTTTCTTTTTCAGCACTTAATATTGTTTACCAAAGAAATGGTGATGGAGAAGCCAAGTCCCCTGCTTGTAGGGCGGGAGTTTGTGAGGCAGTATTACACACTGTTAAACAAGGCACCAGATTTCCTTCACAGGTAGTGTCTGAAATGTGATGTGGTAGACGCTAAATATGTAGGTGTTGGTAATACTCTGTTTAACTGTCATATTGTTGTGCCAACTAGGTTTTATGGGCGGAATTCTAGTTATGTTCATGGAGGACTTGACCCAAGTGGGAAGCTGGCGGAAGCAGTGTATGGGCAAGCGGTAGGTGCTATCAACCAATATTCAAGATTCACAGTAATTACGGTGTTGTTGGTGTCCGATACAATAATATTAACAGTGGTGTTAAAATAAGTACTCAATTTCCCAAAATTGAACATGGTACAAAATTTATCATTGGCAGCATTTGAAGAAGGAATGAATGTCAGAGGAAAATGTTGACATGATTTTCAGGTCATATAAAAGATCCTGCCTTTTTGTAACAACCTTATTTATATATTATATATTTTTTAATATTATTTGTATATCAATATTTCTGTTTGAGGCTGACCAAAAATGCTGTCAAATATAAACATTATATCACACTGCTTTCAAGGTTAAGCTGAGTAATGAATGTGAAAGTAAACAACACACTGTCCTCAGATTGTTGCTAACTGCCAACAATTTAAGTAAACTGGAATCAATGGAATATAACAGTTTTGTACCATGGCAACAAAAGTTTGTTGAAAGTTCAAGTCTTACGATTATGGTCATAAATTGATTAAATGCAAAATACCTGGAAAAAGCTCAGAAAAACAAGTATCTATTCAATAACAACCCCAATTCCAAAAAAGTTAAGACAGAATTTGGAGATTTCACCATCTACAGCCCATAATATCATCAAACGATTAAGAGAATCTGGAGAAACCTCTGCACTTAAGGGGCAAGGATGAAACCCACCATTGAATGCTCGTGACCTTCAATCCCTCAGGTGGCACTGCATTAAAAACCAACATGATTCTATGAAAGATATTACTACATGGGCTCAGGAACACTTTGGAAAACCATTGTCAGTAAACAGTTCGTTGCTGCATCTACAAATGCAAGTTAAGACTCTACCATGCGAAGCGTAAGCCACATATCAACAGCTTCCAGAAACGCAGCTGAATTCTCTGGGCCCAAGCTCACCTGTGATTGACTGACTCAAAGTGGAAAAGAGTATTTTGGCCTGACGAGTCCACATTTCAAATAGTTTTTGGAAATCATGGATGCCGTGTCCTTCAGGCTTAAGAAAAAAAGAACCGTCCAGATTATTACAAGTGCAAAGTTTAAAAGCCAGCATCTGTGATGGTATGGGGGTGTGTTAATGCCCATGGCATGGGTAACTTGTACATCTGTGACGGCACCATTGATGCTGAAAGGTACATACAGGTTTTGGAACAACATATGCTGCCATCCAGACGACGTCTTTTTCCGGTACGTCCCTGCTTATTCCAGCAGGACGATGCCAAGCCACATTCTGCCCTTACAACAGCGCGGCTTTGGAGTACATACTCCTGTCCCAATTTTTTTTGACGTGTTGCAGGCATCAAATTTAGAATGAGTGTATATTTCTTTAAAAAAAACAAAGTTTATTAGGTTTAACATCAAATATCTTTGTACTGTATTCAATTACATTTAGATTGAAAAGGGTTTGCAAATCATTGCATTCTGTTATTAACATTTTACATAATTTCCAAACTTATTTGGAATTGGGGATTGTACAAGATGACCAATTTTTACCCTTCCTTTTTTCTCTTTATTTGTATTTGTGGTTATCCACTTGTCTCTGCATCTCTTAGGAAATCCACAAGAAGGTTATGTCCCTGCAGTTTAGTGAATGCCACACAAAGATCAGGCACGTGGATGCTCATGCCACACTGAGTGATGGAGTGGTGGTGCAAGTCCTTGGAGAACTGTCCAACAATGGTCAGCCCATGAGGAAGTTCATGCAAACTTTTGTACTTGCTCCAGAGGTAAGTAGCTCTACCTTTGAGTACTATTACCAGGCATAAAGTTTGTGATAACAGTAACAAATTATTATTATGGCTAAATTATTAACTCTAAATGGAAACATTGGGGCATTTTATTGGATCAACTGGTAGAGTTGGTAAAAAGAGATGAGTGGCTGCTGCTATAATGAAATTACTCAAAAAGAAGATAACTTAAAGGTGCACCAGTGTCACCAAAATACATTGTGGTTGACTTTGAATTTTAAAATGGGCACTCTTGATCACTGAAAAGTGTTGGTTTTTTTTCTGTTTGCATGACAAATTTTCTTAGGGTTCAGTGGCAAACAAGTTCTACGTACACAATGATATCTTCCGTTACGAGGATGAGGTTTTTGGAGACTCTGAAGCTGAGCTTGATGAGGGTAAGATGTTCACAAAGATCCAGACTTTGTTGTACCTTCATACTGGCAATAGCCGTGGCTGGAGGTACTATGCTTGAGTTGTCCGTCCGTCCTGTTCTTGTGAACGAAGGAATGCCTTGAGGGAATTTCTTCAAATTTGGCCTAAACATCCACTTGGACTTAAGGGTGAACTGATGTGATTTTCAAGGTCAAGGTCACTTTGAACTCAAAAAAGGCATTTGTGGCCATAACCCAAGAATTTGTATGCTTATTACGGCAAAAAATTTCACACAAATGACTAATGGTATAGAATTAATAATGACTTTTTATAAACAAAAGGTCTACTTAACTGTGATAATATTCTGCAAAAACACTTTTCTGGCCATTATTCAACACCATAACTCGGGAACAGAATGGGAGATTAGGACCATATTTCACATTTGGTTGGATACTGAATTGGTGACTGAAGCTGTGGTGATTGTATCGATCTTTTGTGCTGAAAATGTGCGTGTGAAGCATCCACGTTTTAGAATTTGTAGCTTCTATCAGAATTGGCTTTATTGGCCAAGCATAAAAACATGTATGAGGAATTTGACTCTGTTTTGTGTGTCTTTCAATGAATTTAAACACTAATTGACATGCAGCATTTATTCAACAGAAGCTCAATGGTTTTGCTCATTGGATGAGCTTCAGGTGATTGTTGCACCATACGACAAAGCTCTTTATCTTTCCTCTAAAAATAGTCTCGGTTTTTTTTTCTTTACTGGAAATTATTCACTGAAATCATACATGTCAATATAATGATAACCTCCATTTTGCCAAGAACTACACTTATTACCTTATTAAATTTATTTAAAGTCTTCACTACCTACATAGTATTGAGTGTGGGGAGACATGGATGAAAACTGCAACTTGACTGGTGCGACGAGGCACATAGCCGCAAGGCGGTTAATTTTAGTTTTTAATTGAGTTTTTAGTTCTTGTTTTCATAACATAATAACTTTCCAATTTTGTTTATTTTCTTTCTTTCTTTCTTTTAGAATCAGAGGACGAAGTTGAAGAGGAGCCAGAGGAGAGGCAGCCATCACCTGAGCCGCTTCAAGAAAGCCCCAACAGCACCACTTATTATGAACCTCACCCTGTCACGTATGCTAAAACTTCATTAAAACCTCAATAATATAAATTGGTGTGTTTTCTTCCTTTTTAAAAAAATATAGCATGTAGGATTTTGCCTTTTTAAAATTCTGTGGGAGTGACTGCATGCCGATTTGTGCTCTGTAGTAATGGAGTAGAGGAGCCCATGGAGGAGCCAGCTCCAGAACCCGAGCCGGAGCCTGAACCAGAGCCCAAAGTAGAGGACATAAAGCCTGAAGCAGATGAGAAGGTTCTGGAAGAGATGGAGGAGAAAGCACCTTCACCAGCCCCTGTAGAGTCCCCACCAAACACCCAGGAGCCTCCCAAGGTAAGACTGGTGTGTCTCTGTGATGTCCTTCTCTTGAAAAAATTCATCACGGGTCATATGGACCTGAATTCACTGAATCTCTATGTATCTAAACCAAAATGACTCTTCTTAAATGTATGTTCTTTGTCTGATGTATAAGCTATGCCATTAAAAAGAGAGCCTTTCAAATTAATATAAAGCTGTGTTTGTCATGAATGGTAGGAAACTTTAGAAAGATTTGTTCTCTTGGTCATTGTTCAGATTTGGCATATTCAGATTGTATCCAGATTGATTTTTAGAAAGTCTGAACAACAAAAAACCTCATGAAATGTTAATTTGATCCAAGCCACATTTAGAGGTGATTTGAAATACCGAGTCCAATTAAATTTCAACAGATGCTTTTCAGTCTGGGTGCTCAAATCAGACTTAAGAGTGTTTTCTGCATCCCTTGCAACGCAACACAATGTCAAGTCCAGAGTGACAGAAGTGCATCAGAATGGCTGAGCAGAATCCATGCTGCTGCTAGCTGAGCGGTTTATGATGTGTGTGAGCGGTGTGATGGAGGAGTTTTGCACTGTGTCTTGACAGCGGGATTGTTTGGAGGATTAGGTGATGGAGCTTCATTTCTCATGCTTCTGCTTTGGAAAGCCGCATCACCAGCTTGCATACATGACTCCTACATTGCTACCACAACAATCCGTGCAGATTGGTGATGTCTCGACACTCAAATCCAATTTGATCACCTGTTTATAACGATGCGGAAAGTCTGTCTTAAATATCAGATTTTCCTGCAGTTTGAGCAATGTCTTTGATTAACAAAGTAATTTTGCAATGCACAGTCCAGTAATATATCACACATCATCTTCTGTGATGGCAGCAACTTGCTTTGCCCAAAAGTACACCTACTGATACTGTAATATGGTGTTGACTGGGTATTGTAGCCCTAACATTGCATTATTGCATCCCTCATAGACTTTCTCATGGGCCTCAGTGACCAGCAAAAACCTGCCTCCTACTGGCACAGTCACCTCCTCTGGAATCCCACCCCATGTTGTTAAAGCTCCAAGCTCACAGGTAACAACATCCACTGCACATGAAATTTGCAGAATAAAATAAAAATTAAGATTTTTTTTTATAGATTTTTGTCAGAGCACATGGGTGACTATAAGTCTACCACAATGTTTATTTCAAACATGCACTACATTGAAGATTCAAGAGCGGTTAAAAGCGGCAGTAGATTTTGAAGTCTGTGAGGAGCACCTTTGACAGAACTGAGGGCTGGTTTATTTTATTTTTGATCTATTGTGCAGTGTTTAGGAACATTAGGGTTTCCAAGGAGTCCTAAAAGTCTGGGTAAAAAACGTAAATTTACTGTACACCTGTACCAGGCAGGAGTGGGTTTTCTGAAAATGATTGTGGCCTTGATAGTATCTCTCTAGAAGAACATGTTTCCATTTGCAAGTACTTTTTTGAAAACATGTACCATTTTGTTAAATCTAATGTTTTCAAAACTTTGTGGATTATTTGTACAGCAGTTTATGCTGGCTATATAAACATGCCTCCCAATAGGAATGGGCAATATCTTTGCAGTTAGAATACGTCATTGTATGTTGCCATATCAATATACATCTTGAAATGAACAAAATAACGAGATGGGTATGTCTGTATTTGGACAATCAAGGTAGTGTTTTATCACATTACATGCAGAAATCATATTAAAATGTTGCATTGCCACAAGACAGACCTACTCACTCAGTTACACAAAAAGACAAATTAAAGTAGGTGCATTGCTATAAATGCTGTGAATAAATCTGACTGTTGACATTGTGGGTTGTATCATCTCATGCCATATAATATATTGTCATTTAGCACAACCCACCTCTGTATAGGCTTAACATCTTGTTTCAAAGATGGCAGACTTGGTCAAAAACCAATTTAAACTGATGTCTGCTAAAGCCCAAGATTGGTGAGGAAGGTTGTTAGCAGGCTATGGTATTATGTGACAGTGAATGGATGGTGGTCAACAAGATTTAAAGCGGAGGCAGCTTTAAGTGGTAAAACTGAACATACAAACTACTTCATTAACAACAAAAGTTAAAAGCATCAGAGACTTGAAAAGAAAATGCATTACCAGCTCAGATGGGATGACCTTAACTGATTCTCTGGAGCACCGTGTGAAAGCAATGATGAAACCAATGTGTGGTTTATTTAGTCTTTTTTGTATAACATCTATCCCCACACAGCCCAGAGTTGAAGCCAAGCCGGAGACACAGACAGCACCTCTACGGCCCAGAGACCAGCGTACACGCGACAGACCGGCCTTCACTCCGAGGGGTCCCAGACCTGGTAATGCTGACACTAATTTCCCAGATTAATGCTGCATTCACATGGAATCAGGCAGACGGTAGACGGCAAACCGGATAGCATTTTAGTAGACGAGAGAAGAACAGTAAAATTAGGTGAGGCTGACAGAGAATACCGGCAACAGTAACGGTAGACGGCATTGCCCTCCGAAGTTAAAATATTTTAACTTTTTGCCGTCCTCCACGACGGAATTTACATTCGGATGTTGCGTAGCTCCCTCACTCGGGAAGAAGACGGAGAAAACATGGGCGACATTGACAATGAGAAGCTTATCATTTTGGTGCAACAGCACCCGGAATTATACGACCAACGATTGAAATCTTGGAGGGAATTTAACATTCATTTTAAATTTGCATATAGAATATTAAGAGAAAGCTGCATTTTATAGCAATAGGCATTTCTAAAATAGTTAAATTAAAGACACAAAATAATTTTATATAATATATTTTATTCCATTCTTTGTATACACTACATCACCATGGCAACATATCATAGTGCGCATTTCGTTCTGCTGTCCTGCCGTTCCGTCGGACTGTTTGTTTGCTTTTCCCGTGCCGTCCAGAAGGTGTTGTCCGTCTGCCTGATTCCATGTGAATGCAGCATAAGGGTTATCGTTTTCTTTTAGCTTTTTATTTGGTTTATTCTTAACGTACTGCATATCTCTGTCACTATTAGATGGTGTTGCATCCTCGGAGTCACAAACGGGAAAACCACACTTGAGTTTTGTTAAAGGTAAACATGACCGTTTAAGTCGCATCTAAATTAAATAAATCATAAACAGATTATAGATTTTTCTTTGATTACCAAAGTAATAATATTCAGTCAACACGTGGCATTAGTTTCACTTTCTTGTTGCCAGGAATTTTACTTTAATGGATTTTGATGCAGATGATTCATGTGAGCTGATCTGGGTTTTCTGGTGCCTGTTGCTTTGTCCTGCAGGTGGCAGGGGAGAGACTGAATCCGGTGACATGGACAGCAGGCGGATTGTCCGCTACCCTGACAGCCACCAGCTTTTTGTTGGCAACCTCCCACATGACATTGATGAGAGCGAGCTCAAAGATTTCTTCATGAGTATGTTTCCTTGAAAAGCAACACTTGTGTATGTGCTGTAAAATCATCCACAGTTTGAATAAATATAATTAAATTACATAATATTTTTTCTTATTTTTTCTTGCAGCATATGGAAATGTTGTGGAGCTGCGGATCAACACCAAAGGTGTTGGTGGGAAACTGCCCAACTTTGGATTTGTAGTCTTTGACGACTCTGACCCTGTGCAAAAAATCCTGGGGGCCAAGGTAGAAGGGGCATGTATTGACATTTCATTACCCACTTTCATTCTTTTGGTGGAGGTTTGGTGACACATTTCCACAATTGGTGTGAACCTGAATCTGACCAATAAACCCCACGCAGCCATTTTCTGTAAAAATACATATTCATGTTTGTTTCTTGTTGTGTGTCAGGAACTAATCAAGCTTGCAATCGTATTTCTGAGTCTGTTGAACTATGGCACTAAGTAAACAAAAACAAACAAACGCAAAGCTCTTTTGCTGTGTAGCAACGGGTGCAACTGTGATAAAATATAAAGTGTAGTGTGTTTAAAGTACAGTTTAAAAATATTATGATACACCTCCACATTTTTGCTGGAGATTCTTTTCTCCACTGGCAGGGACACAGAATCAGTCAGTCATGTCAGACCAATGTATACAAAGCAGTGCTTAACAAAGGGTTTGAGACGGATACACAAACTTGTGTGCAAACCAGTGAATGATGTGGGTTGTGAAATAGATGGGGAAAAATTCAGTTTTGGATTCCTCTGTAGTGATCTTGCTTTTCTCCCTGCAGCCCATCATGTTTCGAGGCGAGGTGCGTCTGAATGTGGAGGAAAAGAAGACGAGGGCGGTGCGTGAACGAGAGACCCGCAGTGGAGGAGATGAGCGTCGGGACATGAGGCGCAACGACCGGGGTCCTGGAGGTTCGCGAGCTATCGTGGGAAGTGGAATGATTCGTGAACGTGACGGGAGGGGACCACCACCTCGAGGCGGCATGGCCCCCAAACCTGGCATGGGCTCTGGACGAGGCTCTGGAGGCCAAGGAGAGGGTCGCTTTACTACCCAGCGCCGCTGAGAAGAACACCGCCTGCAATGTGGAAGTAGTACCGTGTTCTTCACCTTCAACCGTTCTCGTTAACGAAAAGAAATCTTCATGTATAAACATATTTGTTTTTTGTTTTATTTTTTATTTTTTGTTCCCTCTTTGCTTTGGAATGTGACACAGCCTGTCAACCATTTGTTTGTGAAATAGACAAAACAAAATAAGCAAACAAAAAATTGTGAGCTGAGCATCCTTTTTGGGTTTCTCAAGAATTCACAAACTTTAATTTGTAAATTCATGAAAAAAAGGCAAACCAACCAGGAGTAGTCTGCCACATTAGGAGGGACTGATGAGACTTTTAACTACGACAATACAGCCCATTATTTGGAAAAGAGATTATATGCCTTGACTTAACTGGGGCGCTGCTTCACGAAATCCCTCTATTGCACATTTTATATGGTAGTTTTCTGCCCGTTACTGTTGAAAAAGATGCAAAATTTGTGCAGTTCCAGGGGAAAAGCTTGCCTTTTACTTTTTTCCTTTCAAGAGACCACTGCTTCAAAATTGCATAATGCACTCATCAATATGCACTAATGGGTACTTTTTGTCGTATTACATTGACATCCATGCTTGGAACGCAGCTGGAGAGACCTGTTTTGTCTCGAAGCGATACAACTTACTGGGGCAGGCCTCGCTTACAGCCTGTCTGATGTGACCAATGTACTCTTCTCACGTTTGACCCAAAACGCTTCAATTACTGCTGGATGGACAAGATGACGAGCAAATCTATATTATATTTTTCCTCATTTATAAAATGCCAACAAAAAAGCCCAAGTCCTGGACTTTAACCAAATGAGTGGGGGGGGGGGTGCAAAGGATAAACAAGAAACAAAGTTGAACAATAGAAGAGTGGTGGTAATGATGGCTGCTCGCTCTGTTTTTCTTTTGATTCCAAGTTTGTTTTTCTTCATGTTTTTCCCTGCCAGCTAGACCGTGAGACTGGGATGGACGACACCTCCCTTCCTTCCTGTCTTAAGTGCGGAGTAACAGAATAAATGTACAGCATAAATCATAGTTTACTGTATGTTTTGTTTTCTGTGTATATTTTAATTTCCCGACTTGATAAGAGCATGATGGTGCCTTCTATTTCACCTTTTCCAGTCTTATTAAAGTGTAAAGTGGTTCGGGGCAAGCCGCCTCCTAATGCGGAGCTGCTCATTCTGAACTACTGTCTTTGGGCAGCAGATACAAAAATAATTACAGTATTTACAAAATTACACTTTTTCAGGTGCATTTCTTTTTCCATTCTGTTTTGCTACCTAAAATGCTCTGTTGTGAGTTTTGTACATTTGTTTTGTATTGCGTCTGTTCTGGGTGTTGTAGAGACTATAGGTGCCTCGTGTTCTGTTTGATGTTAAATGGTTAAGACGTTCCTCTGAAGAACTACTCACAAACAAAGGTACATAAAAGATGGTGACAGCGGAATGCTTGAGCCTTGATTGTAAAATGTCATAGCTCTATACGACCGTGATTTCGGTATACTAAGGGTTGCAGTTTTGGAAGGAGTCTCAATGTGATTCAGATACTGTTTTCTATTTTTCAGTTTGACCATAGTTGTTGAGTCATGGCAGCGCTCGGGTTAACCCCTGGACTCAAAAGTTGTTAGGTTTTTTTTTTTTGTTTGTTTTTTTCTCTCGGCAACAATTTTGTAATGATTTGTGCGGGTGGGCTGGCCATAGTTCCCGCCAATACACTAGCAAATAATTGTGCTAATTTTTCTAGCTGTTGATGCATTTGTATTTTCATGTGCTGATTATTCATTGTGCTTACTTTTTTTTTCTTTTTTTCCCCCCCTCATTCAAGCCGGATCTAATCTGCGATACTAGTCAACTCTTCCTTGTCCTCTGGCATATTTTCTTTTTACCACTTCGTAGGGAGGGAAGACCTTATGTTTCAGCTGGAAAGGAAAACATAACAAACATTTGATGTTTTATTTTGTTGTCTTGCACTGAATGGGAAGTGAAATTGATGTAGCATTTTTCTGGACAAATATACTAATGAGGTCTTCCTTGTCTGATGGTATTGCACTATCTCCAACATTTCTGGGACAATCTGTCAGTTTGAACACAGCCTCTCCAAATTTCTTATTTGGAAATGAAATAAGAAAATGCTTTTCTTATCGGCAAGAAATATTTTCTCAGTGCAGTTAAAACATGGCTTCATGTACACACATTGCATATTTTAGGTAGTTTTCCACAGTGATGCTCAGCTATTCTCCCTTGTAGTTGAGATTAAATATTTTCAAATGTGAGAATAGTTTTCAATAGACCTGATATTACTGAAAAGTTACAGCTCTTTGGTCTTTGTTTTTAACAGACAGCTCTTATGGGTGCCTCTACCCCAAATGTTTTTTTTTTTGTCAGGGAATTGCTTAATGTGGGCACTTGACTGCAATCACTTTCTACAGCAAAGGTCAATGAAGAGTGGTGAAGAAGAGCCATCATGCTTTCAGACCATTCTCTGCTTTTACATTGTAGTGGTGGTTGTAGAGGTTTGAGCACATAAATTTAGGTTTGGATAGTTCTTTTCACTGAGGTTTTCAATGACCCACCCTTTTCCAAGCTATTAGCTTTATATTTTATCACAGTTGCACCCGTTGCTACACAGCAAAAGAGCTTTGCGTTTGTTTTTGTTTACTTAGTGCCATAGTTCAACAGACTCAGAATCCTCATGAGAAAAAAAAAAGTAAATTTATTTTCCTGTTGTTGAAAATGCAGTAGAGTGGATCCTCATTTTGAATCATTCCATTCCTTTTTGAATGAAAAGAAAAGTACCTTCTTGGCTTAGCAGGTGTGGTAAACAGTTGGCTGCCATCTTAATTTTTTACTGTGTTTACCCTTTACTTGTTGCTAGTATAAACGTGTTGCAGGTAGAGAATCTTTTTGGTTTGTTTTTTTTCATTTCTTTTTCCTTTTGAATGTGTTGGACTTAACATACAATAAACTACTGATATCAGCACCATTCATATACAGTTTGTCATGTTTGCAGCTTCCCCCATAAAAAATAATGTAAACTAGAAGCTGTTGTACATTGATAAATTTGCCAAAAACCAGAACACTGGTAGAAATCGATCTCACCCCAGGCACATTTTAGGGTCTTCTAGTAAATGAAATGCTCCTTACTGTGCAAATATTTTGCATTTGAAGGGACACATTTTGGTTTATGCCTGATTTTTTTATTTTCAAATGTTACAATTAAAGGGGCACTTCAAAGATTTTACACATCAAGAACACTTGTCATCCTGTGAAAATAGTTTAATCAAGTCTTCTGTGGCTCTGGAAATGTTTAAAAAACAATCCCAGCTTGGGATTTGACTCTACAAATTTATAACAGAAAGCCCATGTTACTAATTGCGAGTGTGAAGTTTGAAATATCTGGGTGTTAACCTGGCAGGGACAGTAAGATGGATTTATGTTACAGGATCCAGTGCTTTCGTAGCATACCAAGGATCAAAAGTAAGGGTATTTTCTGCTGTATTAGTTTTTGACCCTTCTTTTTAAAAGTCGTCTCTCCCAAGTCCCTCCAACATAAAGGAAGTGTAATACTAAATTGCTGTCATACCCCTTTAAAACTTGTCTGTGAAGTTTGATCACCGTTAACACCATGGAGCAATGTTTTTATGTGATACATGATGCCCATTCTGTGTCTTATGAGGAAGGAAATGCACTCAACTTTGTTAGACGGTGAGCTTTGGCAACAATAAATGTAAAACAGAAACTTCGTTCACAAGAACGATCCACAGGGAACCTTAAGACTGAAAGACACAATTTAGCTGAAAATTAACCACTGTGTGCATTTGTGTGAAGTTTTATCCATTTCCAATTTGTACCCTCATGTTCAACGGAGTTAATTAGTCCCACGATCAACGGAACGCCAGTATCTCTTCAGTTATCGTCACTATCCTCTTCAGATAACATTTCACTTAAGTCAAACCTTTCAGCCAGATGGGAACCCCTTTGATTTCCCGTTGGACTGCCGCTGCTTTGGTGTAACGAGCCCACAGGGAGGCCTTTCAGAATATCCAAGAACCACTGAGGAGCTGGGAGGATGCAGGACGTTTCTAAAGGTGAGTGTGGAAGAAGTTGACCCCCTCCTTGTATTAACCTGGCATTATCAGCACCTTGTCCATACTCACTGGCTGGATTAGGTGGGAGAACATGAGGCATAAAATTTTGCCTCAATATTGTTTGCTTGTTTTCCATTTCCTGAAGCTTCATGTTGATAGCAAGGTTATGCCTAACAGGAAGAGCTCTGAGTCTAGTAATTTCACTATTACATTGTTAAATACAGGGCCATCACTAGGATTTTAAAGGTCAATAAATTTTTTCTTTTATTAAAATCATAATTAAATACATTTAGTCAAAACAAATACTGGAATCAGCCTACAAAATATCCACGAATTTATAATTGAAAAGACTCGTCAAGTCAAATAAAATCAATATAATTTAGTCCAAAATCACAAATTTGCAACACAAGAGACCCTCTATTCTTAGACCTCAGGCTACAGCCCTGACTTTCTGACAGTCTGATAAAAGTAGCTGTTCTCTGTACAATACGTTGTATTTTATAAATCATTTTGAAAAGAATGATGAAACAAGTCTTGTGTTTTGTCTCTGTAAACAGAAGAAAAATCAGAGTGACTGTAGTTGTCAGTTCCACTGCTGACAGAAAATGCTGAGACCCTCTGCGAAGCTTTTTAAAACGGGGTGGATCTTTTTTTTAATCTTTTTTTTTTGGTTTTGTTTACCACACTCACAATCATATTGCTTCACTAATATGCTTCCCAACATCACTTCATCAACAGAAATGTAATTACTTTAATTACCGAAAGAATCGGCTTATTTTCTGCCGTAGGTGTGGAGAAACACTGTCTTCCTGACTGACAGAAGGCAGCATGTGAAGCTGGGGAAACATGTGTCTGATACCTGGACCATCAGCACCGGATCCCCTCATTGTCTCCCTTCTAATCTTCTCTTCTTTCTGTATACCAACAGCTGCACCTCCAGTCATCAGTCTGTCAAGCTCCTGAAGTTCGCAGACGACCATCCTATCACTGGTGAGGGTGAGTCCGCCCACAGGTGGGAGGTTGACCATCTGGTGAGCTGGTGCAGGCAGAACCACTTGGAGCTCTAAAGACAGTGGAAATGCTTGTGAACTTAGTGAAGAGCTCAGCCCAAACCATTCCCATCACCCTGTGTGGCTTCCAAGGGTTCATCATTTGAAGGTGAAGGTGAATGCTAAGCTGAGTGCTCTGCGAGTGCCAAAAATAACAAATACAGACTATTCTTTATTCTTTATTTGGATCGCCATTAGCTTCCACAAAGTGGTTGCTAGTCTTCCTGGGGTCCACACAAAAACAACAATAAAAGACAACACTTTAAAATCACACAGTATCAATAATACAGTAATGCAATATAAGCCCAAAATTAAGTTAAAAAATAGAAATAGAAATAGAATAGAAATGACTCTACACTTGAAGCAGTTAATAACAGCAACCTATAATGGAAACAAAAACAAAATTGTCACAAACACACTGCACCCAAAAAAAAAATTACAATTTTTTTTTTTAAATTTAAAAAACTGCAATAACAAAATTTACATGCTATTCATCAATTTTTGTTTTAGTGACTTTTTGAAGGAATATCTGTTTTTGATCTGTCTAATGTTGGTGGGGAGCGTATTCCATGTTGAAGAACCTAGACTAGATGCCAAAGCTCACAGTGAGTAACTAAGGTGAACCCAGACATTTGAGGACACACTGCCATCCTGAACAATCAATAACATAGGAAACAAAGGAAATAAATATTGATAAAATAAAACATAAACAACATAAAATTATATTCTTCTAAGTACAGATATTGTTGTTCACTTTCTTGTTATGTAAAATGTTTTTGTATGTTTTATTACCTCTTGTACTGTTTTGAGGTCCTTTTTATTTTACTGGAGTATTTTCATTTTGTGTTACTTTATACTTCTAATACACAACAATTCAGACAAAAATATTGTAATTTTTACAGCCATAGTTACTAGTTTGCAGAAATAATGTATATACAACATATATGTTTATAAAGTATGATGCATTGATACAGATTAAACTGGCCAATAGTGAAGACAAACTTAAAAGCACTCTTTTCCTAGAATAAGCACAACGTCAAACTTGTGAAAATTTGATTTAATACACATTTGATTAAGAATGTACCATATAAGCACAACTGAAACAATAAAGATATATTTTGACACAGGGCAACTCTACAAGACAGGCCCTCGAGATTAGGTAACAATCACTGCCTTCTGCCAGAATATATATGTAAAAGACAATTACATATATACTTACATACATACAACATTAAGTAAAAGTAATAATATTCTAATTACATCATGTGTACTAATTGAGCAGATTGGCATTAGTTCAGGAAGACCACAGAAGTCAAGCTCAGCTCAGGGGGTATTTGCTGCTGTGCTCCCTGCATTAGCCTTTCCATGTAGGCACCTGGGAGGGCAGGGAGATGTGCACTCTTATAACAGAGCCATACCGTCAAATATAACTTACTGCAAATGGTAGGCCTAATCTAAATTTCTTTGAAAGTAGTGGATCTGACTGCTTATTGAATACTTTAACACAGAGGTTCTCAACCCTTTGTAACTCAAGGCCCATTTCTGATTGTCAACAAATTTCTGAGGACCACCTTCCCAAATAAATGACGAAAAATCATAACATGACCCAGCACATTACTAAGCATCACTGTCTGCCATTATGAATCCAAATTTATTGTAGGCTGGGTCATATTTCCTTACCACACGCTTTGGTGCTTTTACTTGCGTATGATTGTCTCCCACATCACATTTCAAACACCATTTTCTGCCACATCAAAGGGAACGTTAGCTAGCTGTGGTAGACGTTAGCTAGTAGTGAAAGAAACACTTCTGGTGATTTTCAAATGTAACTGGTCATTGAAATTATGCATTTTAATCTAGCATTGTTTATTTATGTGAATTCTTGAATACCATTAGATGTAAAAATAACTGGCTTTGTAAATTACAAAAACAATTACAATAATATTAATTTAACCATTTGGCTGTACCACTGCTTCTGCGGCCCACTAGATGATGGTTTGAGGGCTTGAGAACAGCTGCTTTAACACATTATAATGAATGAGTTTTTCTTGCCCTTTAAATAACTGAGCTCTGCTGATCTGCTGATCAGCCACGTATCGCCACGTCTGCGCGCATGCGCAGTGCATCACACTTGTTTTCCGGGGTCAGTCAGTTGGTACACAGTGAAAAAAATTAGCATTGTGTACCCTTTACCCTTTTCTAATCACATAGTTATTGTACGGACCACTGAGGGGGAGTCTGAAGGTTTCTTCTGAAGGAGAGTCGCTTTGAATTCGGCACTGAGAGGACGTCTGTAAAGATGAACTTCTTCAGAGGAGTGATGGGTGGGCAGGCAGCCGGGCCGCAGCCGTCCGGAGCGGAGACGGTAGGAAACCAGTCCGGCTAGCTGCGGCTAGCTTTGCTTCCCACCACTGTGTACCTGACAAACTGAGACCACACACACCGCTCCAGTGAAACTTACACTGAGGGTTATATTTTTCTCTAATATATGTTAAGAGATTGGAGAGGCCTCCTTAAATTAGATCAACGAGCTAGTCAGAAGGCTAATTAGCTAACTAACGTAGCATATCTGTCAGTCAGCAGTGTCATATCTGCCGTCTTCCATATGTGTAGCTATAATGAATGGGGGAAATGAATGAGAGAAAACAGACAGTCACGAATATTAGGATTTAGGAGTATCAGTAACAGTCATTCAATCTAAATATTCCTACAATATATTTATATTCAAACAACCACCAGCAGTACAGAAACTAAATATATTTACATCCCGTAACTTATAACCGACAGTCAAAGGCAGTTAAGCTATAGTGCCACATAAAAAAATGAGTCCTCTCGTTGTTATGCACTGTCATGTAGGTCTGTAATTAACAATTTTTTTCATTATTGATTAACCTGTTGTTTTTTCAATTGATTTTTTTAGTCCAAAAAAATGAGAGAAAATAGTGAAATTTCTCATCACCACTTCACCACAAGGTGACCCCTCCAAGGTGCTTATATTGTTTCATTACACCGTGTGAGGATTTTGCTACTTTTATTTATCACTGGAAATTAAATAATTGTATGCAGAGCACTTGTATTTAGACATGTTTCCTGCTGGCACTGCAGAAGTGTTATAGCCACATAATCAGATCTTTGTCTGTAGACATTCCTGTTTTGGCTGTTCATGGAAGCAGCTTGTCCCTCCTCAAGTCATTGTGTTAAATTTTCATGTCAGCGTTGTCTTTGCCACTACTGGTATTTAAAGATGTAAATATACAATATATAATACACCTTTTTGAGTTCGTAAATAACATTTATTTGCTCTAATGAACTGATTATTGTCTCATTCTACAAATTATTGTGATGGAAGGTTTTTACCCCTTTTCCTATAAAGTAAAGTAATTCTGTCCTCCAGACCAGTGTTTCTCAATCTTTTTGACCCTTTAAATTGAAGCAATGTGGCATATTTTATTTGTTGCATATCTCTACTGGTTGTGACTATGTTAACCACCGAATATATGGGGTTTTTTTTTATTTGAATAATTTTTAGAATCCTGAATAGGTTAAATCATTCAATAATTTACAAAGATTAGAGGAAACTATTTAAGAATATCCATTGCTGTATGTGTAACAGAAATGTTCACTTCCTCTCCCGTCAATCATCTCGGTACGAAAGTATAAGCCAACATTAGGTCCACTGATCTGCAAAATTCCCCCTCCCATCAAGACATGTAAATGCAGAAATTTTCGCTTGGCTGAGTATGAGACAGAAGTACAAGCAAAATAAATAATGATCCCTCTACTGACAGATCCAGAAGCTGTGTGACCGGGTGGCCTCCTCCACACTCCTAGAAGACCGCAGAGATGCTGTCCGTGCTCTTAAGTCCCTCTCTAAGGTAAAGTATAAAGACAAAGTTATTGGAAACAGGTGCAGTAGAAATGCACCCAGTTGCCAGTTTATTAGGAACACCTTTTTAGAACTAAGCCAGCCTAAAGGCTAAAGTATACTTCCACAGACACGGTCAGCGTACAGAGTGCGCATGACGCAAATTTCGCCATCTGAACAGTCGGCGCAGACAGTGCACGCAGCACCAAAGTTTTGTGTCCGCACTTACTGTGCGCGTAGAACTGTGCATGTGCGAAACCGAGTGTGCCGTGGGGTATTCAGATTGTGCACATCTGCTTGCAGAAAAAGGAGTACCACGAACGTGCACATTGGTGTTGCATTGCTTAAAGCCGCATCTGCGGAAGTATACTTAGGCCTTAATACAACAGTCCTGCAATAAATCCTCCCTTCATGAAGGTTGTAATGTTCTATCTTTGTTGAAATTGTTTATAAGATTTAACTATATGATCATTTTGGAATTTGTGTTTCTGCTGAATTGTGTTGGGTGTTTCTAATATGTAGTCTACCTTCATTGATGTAAACGGATTGGACAATAAACTATAAACACTTCTCAGTTTAAAAAGCAAAAAAAAATTCTTAAAAGTTGCATATTATAGGGTTGTTGTATTTGACTGCATTATTTTTTATCTAGGGAGATGATAAACTGGCAAACAAGTGTATGCATGATGGGGTTTCTGGTTTACAGTATGAGCTGTCAACAAAAGAGAAAATAGCAGTGAAGTCAAATCCCTGTTTTCCTGCATTAATGTGATTGTAATGTAAATAAATGGGGATATTTGTGAATGTTTTCTTTGTCACACTGTCATGGATAAATCTCATTTGGCAAACTCTACAGATTAAAAAGAACTTATCATGGACATAGACTTCTATGAAGCCTGTTCTGTTCATGGACAGTTTTGTTACTGGCAGCCTCATCAACCATGAATAATGAGTTGATCAGGCATGAATAAGGGGTTTAGGAGGCACAGGGTTGCACATTAATACGCAGTGGTGTCAGCCCTGGCCAGAAACAAAGAGGTTGATGTGTAAACTTCCTGTATGAAGTACAATATGAAGTTCATTATTATAAACATTTCTTTTATAAGACAAGAAGTCTTTTGTTTTCCAGTGCCTTTTCTTTAATTCATTCATATTTTGCACATTTCTGTAGCTGTGCTGTAACATTTTGTCCTGTCAAAATCCTGCTTACTGTATATGTGTCTTTTTATATTGCCTTCTGTTTCTTTTATATAATTTTGTCTAAATGCCTTTTTATGTTTTGTAAATGCCTTCCTTATTATTTTGTGCAGAAATATCGCATGGAAGTTGGCACACAGGCAATGGATCACTTGATTAACATACTGCAAACTGACAGGTATGTTGATGTAGTATTTGTGTAGTATCTGTCATGTTGGCCAAAAAACCCGTTTTGTACTCATTACTGTATAAAGTAAGGTATAGCTGAAGTGTGACTCAAGTTCTGTTACGATAAGGCCTGTGTTTTGTTAACACTCTGCTTCTTCCTGTTAATTGAACAGGTCTGACTCTGAAATCCTTGGTTATGCTTTGGACACACTGTACAACATCATCTGTAATGATGAGGAGGAAGAGCAAGGTATTGAACCCCCCCACAATTAGAATAATGAAATTCTTTAGAAATATTTAAATTAACTGTTTACAATGTTGTATGACTGAGCCATTGTTTTGTTTGCATGTGTAAATGAGTTCCAGTTCATGTCAACTGGATATCAGTCAATTTGGTTTCCCCTCTTCAGTGATAATGACTGCTTCATGTTAAGATTCTCGTCTCTCTTCTTTTCCATGTTTTTAACCCTACAGATGAATCAGAAGGTAAAACTCTTTTATGCGACTGTGCATGATGCCCCCGCCCCCACCCCATCACCAGCACTTACAAATCATATGTCCCTCTTGGTTTGATTGTGGACAAAGAGCACATTAATAGTCTTGTTTACACCTCCTGCGATGCACAGATTGTAAACAACATAAAATTCAAGGCTGTGTTATGGTTGTTGTCTGGCATGACTTCACAAGCATCAGTTAGCTGATTCTACACTTTTTCAGAGTGGTGGAAATGAATGCTAGCTTTTGGGTGAGGCTTTAAACTTACCCCCCCCCCCTGCTCTCGCAGGAGCAGTAACCCCTATCTCTGTCTCAGGGAAGCATAAGAACATTTCCATGGCTGGTCAGTACTGAAACCAAGCTATCCATGCTATATTTATACTGTTGCTGTAGAACTAACTTCATTAAAATCAGTTGGCACTGGAAAAGTGACTAGAAGGTGTTTGGGTGGTAACAAGAATGCTTCACTAATACCGTCACATCCTCAACCCTCACTTTGTATGTCATGTCTCATTGCTCCTTTGTTTCCCCTCACATTTTAATGGCTGGTTGCTTTTGTACTACTGTGATGAAATTTTACTGTTTATTTGGTTTGCCCAAATTTAATATTTAGTCACCGTACCCTGGTAGAATCTAGTGTTTTATTTTGAGATCTGTGGATTGTTCGTAACTGGGACACAGTTTCTTGAAAGAAATAGCTTTTTCCAGCTAACATTAATTGATTTTGGTTTGGCCCACTTATAAAGTGGTTATGACAAAAGAAATACCTATTACACATCCTACACACTCATAGCAAATTTTGCATAAATTTAGAGTTGTGTTTCTGGCCACCTGGCAGACGTGAGTTCACTATTCACTCTCTATTTTGCGTTGCTTTTAGTCTCAGCCAACTCCTCAGGGAAATAGCTGAACTTTTAGCTGCTAAATGCTCCGCTAACTTCGCCAACTTTTTCTGTCTGCCATTTGGTGCTTAGCACGTAGAGTAGAGTGAGTTTATCAGAGTGTTTTCACTGAAAAACAGCTGACTGCTGTGTCTGGCAATAACTCTGATTAGAGCGAAGTGAGAGTGAAGCAAAACAGTAAAGATGCGGGCCAGAAAACCAAAACAATGAGCTGAAAGAAGCTAAAATGTTCTGTAGAACTGAGGGAAACTGTAGAATCAGGTGACAATTATGTGTGGTTTCATCACTGCAAATGACCCCTTTCACATTGCATAGTTAATAAATCCATTGTTAATATAACTACATTGGTAATTGCAGTTTTAAATGTAATTTTCAAATGCTACAACCAAAACTTACATTCATCGTCATTGTTTTGTGGTGGAAGCCAAAATACTAGAGATTAATATTAAAATATGAGTAAATACATTTAAAACGATCTACATTGCTACATTAAGTACCTTTTTAAGTTATGGACAAATTATTGGGTTGGGTACACACTTATTCTCATCATAGTGGTGTTGCAAACCAGTTTGTCACACTAAAGCTCTCAGCTCATCCCATATTAAATGTCCATTCTTATTAGGGCTGGGTATCGTTTAAAAAACTATGTTACCAGTACAAAAACCAGTACCCTTAAAATGATACGAGTTCCAAAAGATATTTAATTTGAATGGAAGCATTCAGATGCGTAAAATGCCACGACTGAACTGCCTCCTCCGTCAAATATGGTGCATTCAGCTTCACCACACCACAGACTGTATGGGTTGTAGCTGTTGCAGTAGTGGGCTAATCATATGTCACAATATCGTATGACTGGAAAAGTTTTAATACTACTTGGTACTGGGTTTTTTCGGTCGATATCTTAAAAGTATCGAGTACTGTTATCCAACCCTAATTCCTATAAATACACACAGTAAACCCCTTTTAGATTAACCCCACTGACCTCACCCTGTTCAAACTCCCACATACTGTCCCCTCATCTTTGTGTTATTTTTCCAGAAGGCATGTTCACAAGCATCAACCTGAGCATGTACACAGTTCTTGAATACATTTGCATATTCTTTGCAAAGTCATTATTAAATGGCAGAAAATTACCAGTGATTAACACTCTTGGAAAGTTTCCCAATAATTATTGCTCAATAACTCAGGCTGATTGCAATGAACAAACCAACTGGTTATCTCACTAGATTGATGACTCCTGCTTCAATATTAACTGGAGACGTTACTAATTTCAGCCTTTAACCTCCTTCGCAGATGAGAATGCCCAGAAGCAGGCAGATGACCTGGGAGCCCAGTTCACAGACCGGTTCATTCAGGACCCGGAACATGTGACCCTGCTTCTTACTCTTTTGGAGGTACTGAACTGTTTCTGATCCAGTGGTAGTCTGTGTTATTATATTTGTATAAACCACTGCCTGACATATTTATGCATTGTTGTGATTTTCAGGAGTTTGACTTCCATGTACGTTGGCCTGGTGTGAAGCTGTTGACTGCTCTCCTGAAGAACCAGGGTGCCCAGGTCCAAGGTATCATTCTGGTTAGCCCCATGGGTGAGTTTCTCTTCTCCACATCTGATCAAACTTGTTGTGTAATGTCAGGATTTTTTACTCAGGACCTCAGGCCTGTACTACGAAGCAAGTTAAAAATATCCAAGATATCTTTCCATTATCTGGCTTCACTAACCCGAACATCCACAATCTTGCTCAGCGGTCACATGAAGGTGGTCATCAACTAAATAAGTCAACCCAGGATTTCCCAATGTAGCCACGAGCATGTTCACATAAAAGGGTAGCATATGACCAATCACAAGCATGGACAGGTCTACTGGTGTGAGAGTGGCATATTTTATAAACAAAGAGCAAACTGTAATATTTGACATACTGTATATGAAGAAGTTAAACAAATAATCAAGATGAAAAGCAACACAGCTGCAACTGCCAAACGCAGGAAGGACAGTTGGCAAAAAAAAAGGAAAATGGCTGTCTGTGTGAATATGTAAATTAATAAGCTTATAATTTCACTGCCCCATCGTTAGGGTCACTAGTAGATCTGACTATAATCACATTTGTGTATTCCATTAAATTAATGTGTTGCTTGGATTTATTGTTATGGTTTGAGTTTACAGTTTTAGCCTTATTCTTCCAGCTGCAACCCTGGTGATGTCAAACGGACTTGGGAGCAAATAATAAAAAACAAATATTAAAAAAATAATTCAAAGCAGTACTTTCATGTTAAAAGTACAACAAGTACAAGGCTTTCGTGCTTCAGTCAGTTTCTGTTGTAGGATGATATCGGTATAGAAAGCAAGAAATGCCAATCACATGTCGCATTAAATCGAAGATTGGTTGCCAGTGATTTGCTGTGAGAAAAACCATAGAAATAGATGTGAATACAAAAAGTAATCGAATGCAGGAATCGTTTGACTGGAGAAGTTTTGATACTACTTGTTGTCCTACTGGCTGTTTTGGTTGATACCTTTATGGTATTGAGTACTGATACCCAGCTGTACTTACCTTGAATAGAACCTGCTCCGGAGCAGGTTAGACATGCAGCATAAGTTGCCCTGTCAAAAGTGAACCAGCGTCGTAACACTGAAAATCCACCGTTAACCCTGAAGTTACCTCGCTAACCACAAATTCTGCTTCGTAGTACAGGCCTCTGCACCTTTAGTCTTCTATATTTCTGTATCCATTTATATCAGTATCGTCTTGAGAGTAAAATGTTAATGTATGTATCCATTTGTAGGTGTTTCCAGATTGATGGACCTATTGGCAGACTCTAGAGAAGTAATTCGCAATGATGTGAGTACTTGTCTAGCTGCCATTTTCTAATAAACCACCCATGAAAGACAGAAGAAACACAGTCAGTATGTCTGAGCAGTGGTGTTGCCAACACAGAGGGCTCTGCCAAAAACAAAAAACCCACAGGGTCATCCAGCAAAAAAGTTTGTAATGTGAAAACTGTATTTCTTTTGTTGTCAAGAGTGTTGCATCTGTGCAGTTTTTGGACTCTGCCAAGTCTTCAAACTCACTGATCTGTTGTTATAACTGCACTTCCTGGATAGTATAATAATAATTGTATTTCTTGGTACCTGGCACTGGTACTTTAAACTATACCCCCTTGACAATGCAGCCACATGCATGATTTAAAGCAGGATTGATTTAGGTCTGATCTCCTGCTGTGTTTGATACAGTTCTTTTAATCATGACTGGAGATGTATGATGATCTGTTTTTCATATCCAACAGGGCTTGCTGCTACTTCAACAGCTGACCAAAAGCAATGCTGCCATTCAGAAGATTGTGGCATTTGAAAATGCATTTGAGCGTCTTCTAGATATTATCACAGAAGAGGGCAGTAGTGATGGAGGTAAAAGGATTTTGAGATAATAGTAATAATAATAATAATAATAATATTGTAAAGTACTGATGTAAATCCTTGTTCATCGGTGCAGGTATTGTGGTGGAGGACTGTTTGCTGCTGCTGCTCAACCTGCTAAAGAACAACAGCTCCAACCAGAACTTCTTCAAGGAGGGCTCTTACATTCAGAGAATGAAGCCCTGGTTTGAGGTTGGTGATGATAACTCTGGCTGGTCTGCACAGAAGGTCACCAACCTCCACCTCATGCTGCAGGTAATGCCGAACAGTCATGTTGACCTGTTGCTTTAACTTAATTACACATTCAACAAGCAGAACAGTGGGATATTTTTATGTTGAAATCGTGCAAAATGCTCTGTTCTCAGTTGGTGCGGGTCATGGTGTCTCCAGTGAACTCTCCTGGAGCTACAGCCAGCTGTCAGAAGTCCATGTACCAGTGTGGTCTGCTGCAGCAGCTGTGTACCATCCTCATGGCCACTGGTGTGCCTGCTGACATCCTCACTGAGGTAAAGACAGAAATGCTTGGAAAGTATCGCCCAATATAGAGAACAATAGTTGCTTACTGTAAAGGCTGGGCTCATTTGAGACATCCTGCATTCAAACTCTTTCTTTCAGACCATCAACACTGTATCAGAGGTTATCAGAGGCTCACAGGTCAACCAGGACTACTTTGCATCTGTCAATGCCCCTTCAAACCCACCAAGGTGAGACACAACCAGAGAACTAAGATATCTCTTGGAAATCTCTCATATCCATCTGATAGTAATTTCTTTCCCTCTGATCTCTCTTCCGCATGTGTCCATAGACCAGCCATCGTGGTGCTTCTCATGTCCATGGTGAATGAGAGACAACCATTTGTGCTTCGCTGTGCAGTCCTCTACTGTTTCCAGTGTTTCCTCTACAAAAACCAGAAAGGCCAGGGGGAGATCGTGGCTACGCTGCTGCCCTCCACCATTGATGGTCAGCTATGCCAACTTGGAAGTGGGATTATCAGTTGTGTTGCTATAATTTTCCAAAGTTTGTCGACATCGTCAGTCTAGTTGGTTAATCAATTTTAGGAATGCAATGTATTAAAACTGTCTATTTTAACAGCTAAAAAAATAAAGCACCTTTTTCAGAGCAAACATTAAAAGTTCGACCAGCACCAAAGATTATCCTAGCTTAGCGCAAAACTTCTTCCTACTCCCACTTCCAACAAGGAGTAGAAATTCCACTTGTAGAATATGTAAATGGATAAAGATTCATTGTCATGACACTGACAAATCATTTTTGAATTATGTTTATTGGTGATTTAACTATACATGGTATTTTAGCTGTGAATTCAACACAGTATAATTGACCCAAATCATCACTTGTTAAGCTCAATTTGCTCGTTGCTAGTGAAGTGTAATTTAAGTTACACCCCCCCACCCCCATCCCCCAGCAAATTCCATCTCAGCGGGCCAGCTGCTGTGCGGAGGCCTGTTTTCAGCAGACTCTCTGTCCAACTGGTGTGCCGCTGTGGCCTTGGCTCACGCACTGCAGGACAACCTTACCCAGAAGGAGCAGCTGCTGAGGGTTCAACTGGCCACCAGCCTGGGAAAGCCCCCTGTGTCCCTGCTGCAGCAGTGCACCAACATTCTCTCCCAGGTAGGACACTCACAACGGCACTTAGCTGCTGGAATGGCAGAGATGCCATGCCATCAGGTTATGTGTGTTGGGGTAGGAAGGACTGTGTAAGAGCAGAGGCATATTTATGGCAAATAAAGGGTATTACTGAAGTGTCAAGAAAAAAAATGGAACAATGTCACATTGTTGTGGTTTTGCAGGGAGATAAGATCATCCGGCGGGTGAGTATCATGTTTGTATTGTGTCTGTGTGTTTTGAGTGCTTGGGCGGCACCTGTGCTGGTTATTTTGGCTTGGCATCTGTAGTAGGGGTCGTGTTGGCCCACGTGTTGGGGGATCTTGCTTTCCTTTAACTCTTTACTACCACTTTTTTGTCCCTAAAGTATGGTTGTGACCCAGTCCTTCCTCTTTAGGGTGGCACACGGGTGCACTCCTCTTCATGGATTCGGAAGCTCAAGTTCCCCTCACTGTGTTCACTAGTGTATGCCTGAAAGAGGTTCAGAGAAAAGGGACAGAGCAGCTGTTTTTAGTCATTTTTATTTCAGATGACGTCATCCTGAAACACCTACTTTGAGCTGTGACCTTGGACCGTTTACTGGGCTGCTGCAAGTCCTTATCTGTCTGTTCAGAAAGAGTGCACTGCAGCAGCTTTTGGGTCTTTTCCTGTCGGAGGGAGTGATCTCCTGTATTGTTTTTCTTCTTCTCTTATCACATGTATCTGCGTACAAATGCACAATGCAGGTGCCAGAAGATTTTGTAGTTTGTACTTGTGAGGATGATTCAATATTCACGGTAGAATTGGATGGTTCTAAAATGGGTTTTAGAGTTTTATTTTTAGGTTTGAGAGGAAGCCATACTTAACCAATCCTCCGGGAGTTGCCAATTCCCATTGAAGGTTCTGCAATGGATGTCTGGTAATGGCAGTCTACTTAAAAGCATGAACTTTCCGTGCGCCTTCCTTGTGAATCTCCTTGCTATTGCTTGACAAACTCCTTGCTTTCGGTGATCAAGTCTGCATCAGGGAAACTGGGCCCCTGTCCTGTCCTGTCGAGTTCAGCTAGAGGAAGTAGTGCAGGAGGTTGAGCGGTCGAATTAGATGGAGCCAAACTCACTATGTGCAAAACACCATCTTCCAGGATCAGGCTTTAGGATTGAGAATGAGTTGTTGGATCAGATCTGCAGCTATATGTTTGGACAGATGCAGTAATGGCCTGTGGAGGTATTCCAGACTCATTCAGCCAACATGACAAGAATGTGGTCAGTTAGCTTTGAAAGTTAATGGTAATGTGCTGATGTTGTATCTTTCTCCATTATATTGGTGGTTCACTTTAAAGGTTTCAGTGACGATGGAGTCCTAAATTTTATGTTAGGGTCTGGTTTTAACCACAATCACAAGCACAAACACAGTATTTGATTATTTTTTTATTTTATTTTATTTTTATTTTTTTTATTTTTCCTGAGACCAATGTGTGATCAATTAATACTTGTGGTCATTTTCCTGTCTTTTGTTTTCCTCTTCATTTTTGCATTACGTCACATTTGGAGACTAAATCTGAAAAGGTGACTTCGTAAGTTTTGTAGTATGGAATGCTGATAAGTTTTTACCCACACCTTCATTGCTCAGATCTGCATACTTACTCAAATGTTGGTATTGTTTATTTTAGTAGAGGAAAGACGTCTGCTCATCTTAAAGCATGATGTGCATTAAGTATTAATGACTATGAATGAATGAATGAATGAATGAATGAACTAAGTTACAGTGTAGAGATTACAGTTTCCATTCGCCTCTGCATTAGTACTTTTAATCTGTACTAATTTCCATCATCTTACATTCCGACTCCATGAAAATCATCCTTTTGTTTTCTACAGCTGATTGAGACAAATTACTCAAAACTGCATAATTATTTACAGGACGTTTCAGATAAATGTGTCCATTGGAAGCTGGCTTTAAAGAAAGTCTATGTTTAGGTCTGTTGTACATCTTTAACCTTTTACCTGCTTCTCAAAGCTGTTTTCAGGGAAATGCATGATCATTTTTATATCATGTTTTTACTCTTCGTTTGTCATCCTCAGGAAGCACATTTAGTGGTTCTTGCTTTGCATGTGCTGATAACTGGAAATACAGTAAAATCACGATTTTGTGATATTGGGATTGCAAGTCATCAGTCACCCGCAGAATGAAAAATGCAAACGAGAGTCATTGAAAATTGTGAAGTTGTGGAATGTCTGATCACTGGATGTAAAGTTGTGGGTTTTTAGGCTTTAAGGACACGATTTATTCATACAGGTTAACGCAGCTTGCTCCGATCAACATAACCTTGTTTGAATATACTGAATGTATTAATTTTGAGTGAGTCCTAGTTTTTGTTATAACTTATTAACTACTAATGGTTGCTGTGATTGATGTGCTCCTCGTAAAGCATTGATGGATTTACTTTCATATTTTTATTGATTGGGAACTTAAGTCATTGTTTCATTCCAAAGATGCCAGAATGGGAAGAAAATTGTGGTAATTGTCAGAAACGTGCCAAGAAAATTAATGCTTGTTTTAACACCGACTCATATTCATTCTCCATTCTCATATTTACTTTCTTTTTGCAATAATATTTTTGGGATTTCTTGATTGTCATTGAGTGTCACTGCAAAATGCAAATTATAACTTGCCCCTTAAAGAAATGACAAAAACTGTTACGATCTAAAAATCTATGACCAGGATTCAAATTCTAATTAATTTGTAACATTGGTTGCCTGGTTATGATCATGTTCATAACCTCCCATATTTAACATCTGGTTCCTAATTTAGCTAACTTACCTAACTTAGCTCAAAATCTCTAGAATATTACATATTTGATCTACATTGGACATTGGATTTCTACTGTCATCTGAGAAGCATTTGTTGATGTTTCTTTTGTTCTGTTTTGTGCTCTGCAGGGCAGTAAAGTGCAGACCAGGGTGGGCCTCCTCATGCTGCTGTGCACATGGATCAGCAACTGTCCGATAGCTGTCACACACTTTCTACACAATCAGGAAAATGTTCCCTTTGTATCCTTGAAGCAGCTTGCAGCCATACAACATTTTCATTAGAATAAATGTCTGTATCTTGTCATAGTTTTGTTAACAAACTCTTACCTCATTTCTTGCTAATGGACTTTTTAAGTAATAACTTTTGGAATCTACTCAACATGAAATGTTCCAACAAAAACTGACTATGATTGAGAATGAATAAGAACATCATATTCCACTTCCAGGTTAAAAATGGTTGTGGGAGTCTGAAACTGATTCCTGTTGAATGAATCCTTGACTGTGACTCCTGCAGCTGACGGCACAGATCTCAGAGAACTTGGGAGAGGATGAAAGGCTGGTGCAGGGCCTGTGTGCGCTGCTTCTCGGCATCTGCATCTATTACAATGACAACTCACTGGAAAACTACACCAAGTAGGCGTCAGCTGACACACCTTTAAATTATCGTATCAAATATACAGATATTATTATAGGACCAATCACATTTTGTGGGTACACGGCACAGAATCAGTAAAACACATCCACATGAACTGCTGTAGTCTTATTAGCCTTAAACCCCAATTCACATGCAGTAGTTCTGCAACATATTTGTACCAATATTGGTTTACTTTAAGTGTATTGAAGTTAATATGTCAACACCTGTCTGTATAGAGAGGTAGTTTTTGGTCACTGGATTTGGACTGAAGCAGGTTTTCCATGTGGTCTGTCTTATATATTGTATACAGATGCAGTATGTGAATCATACAAATAGCCTGCTGGTCTGCTGTTGAAATTGACTTACTTTGACTAATTACGATTTAATTATTGGGGTATAAAAGACGGCTACAAGTAATGATCTTTAATTTCTTTAATTTGTTTATTCCATGCCCTTAAATTGCATGTATAGTTCTAATCAATAACTAATGACTAATCAGGTTTTTCCGGAATGTTACCTATGTTAATAAAAGTTCTCTTAATTCCCTAATCCAATAAAGCAAACTCAGTTTCTTTCAAAAGCCTGGAGAGACCAGATTACTTAAAGTAGCAGTGGCATCATCAGAAACCTATATCAGGTCACATGGGAGAAAAGTTTTCAGAAGGGCTTCTGGAAAATGGGATCAAAATACATTTTGATGCTTATTTGGACCAATATTTGCATTTTCACAGTTGAATACATACAAAACTCTACTGTAGAGCTACAGAATGATATAAAAACACAAAAAATAATGGACCTGCCCTTTAAATCACCTACTTCCAAGGTGCATGGAGAAGGGATTAAGCCTGAAAAAGTCATAACTCCAGCAGCACTTGTAGTATGAAGAACAACTTCATTGTCAGAAACACAATTCGGTTTGTGGCCCTCGTCAGGTCATCCCGTTTAAGATCTGCTGTGTCATCTCTGTCCTCCTCAGAGAGAAGCTAAAGCAGCTCATCGAGAAGCGGATCGGAAAGGAAAACTTTGTAGAGAAGCTGGGCTTCATCACCAAACACGAGCTGTATTCGCGGGCAGCTCAGAAGCCGCAGCCCGTCTTCCCGTCGCCGGAGCAGATGCTCTTCGACCACGAGTTCACCAAGCTAGTCAAAGAACTGGAGGGTCAGTCAGAGGCAGTTCTCAACATCCAGTGATGATTAATTTATCATCAGCAGATGAAAGGTTTCACAAGGCTTTTACAAATGATTGTTACAGGTATGATCACCAAGGCCGTTCACAAATCCAGTGAGGAGGAGAAGAAGGAAGAGGAGGTGAAGAAGACATTAGAGCAACATGACAACATTGTAACTCAGTATAAAGAGCTCATCAGAGAACAGGTAAACACAGCAGTTGTGTTGTTTTTTTGTGTGTGTTTTCGATGTTATTTATATTTGATGTCCTCTCTCTCCTGTTGACTGTTTTATTTTGATTGTGTGATCCTCAGGATGCTCAGATCCAGGAGCTGAAAGAGCAGGTATCGTCCATGTCATCTCAGAACGAACAGATGCAGACTACCATCACTCAGCAGCTGTCCCAGATCCAGCAGCACAAAGATCAGTACAACATCCTCAAGCTAAAATTAGGTGGGTTCAGCTCATTGCTCGACTGCTAACAAGTTCTGTGTCCTCGAGAAGAAACAGGGATAGAGTTTATCACAACAAATGTTTGGTTTGTTAATTGAAAAATACAATTTGAGGAGAAATGGCTGGACCAGTTGCACATTTTAATCCTAAACCTTAAGTTAAATGCCTTTAAATTTCTGTGTCCCGGCTCATCATATTTTTACTCTGTTGATGATAACGTTTTGCTGCTTCACTGCTGAGATACAGGGCGACAGTGATATGCAGCGACATCACAAGATGCAGTTTTACAACAGTGTGCACAGGGCAACAATGTGCATGGTCGAAGACCTTTACAGATTAGTTCAACAGTTTGGGAAATGCACTGATTTCTTTCACAAACACTGTGTGAAAATTACAATTTGTGTCATTTAACCCAGGTTCACAAAATGTTGGGACACTGTGTAAAACGTAAATAAAAACAGAATGCAATCATTTGCAAACAAACTGTGTTTACATACTTTTACGAAGTGTTCCCCAGCCCATGTAGTCATATCCTTTATACAGTCATGCTTCACAAAGTGGTGAACTTCTCCCCATCCTTGCTTGTGAAGGACTGAGCCTTTTGAAGATGCACCTTTCATACTCAATCATGATACTCTCACCTGTTACCAAGTAATCTATCTGTGGAATGTTCCAATCAGGTGTTTTTGAGCATTCCACAACTTTCCCAGTCTTTTGTTGCCCCTGTCTCAACTTGTTTGAAACGTGTTGCTGGTATAAAATTCAGAATAAGCATATATTTACAAAAAAAACCCAATGTATTTGGTGAGGTAAGACATTAAATATATTGTTTTTGTACTGTTTTCAATTGAGAATAATATGTCAAAAAGTATTATCAAATCATCACATTCTGTTTTATTTGTTTTACACATCGTCACAACTTTTATAAAATCACTGGGCTAACAACAGGAAGGTGTCGCCATTTCATTGATGCCACGTTGGTACTATCATACATGTACAGAAACATGGACTAAAACCTGTTCACCTCAACCATATCTGGCAATTCTTGCTTAGGCTTGAGACACTGCACAGAAGTACTCAGTGGATAAATTGTAGCTCATCAAGTAGGTCCTCCAATTAAAACAAATAGTTGTTTCTACATTTCTGTTTATGTACAGATTAAACAAACAACATACAACAGTTTAAGAGCTGCTTTTATGCACATTTGTGAACTTGGGACAGAGCCAAGTTGTTTCCCCCTGATTCCTGCCTTTGTGCAATAAGTACGCTGCTGGAGTTGTGACGTTATTAGCTTAGCATAGACATAAGAACTGGTATCGATCTTCTCATCTAACTCTTATGAAGAAAGCTAATGTAAGTTTATTTCCCAAATGTGAAAGTATTTCCTTAAAAAAGCCCACAGTTTTTTCAAGATGTTAGATCTCTTATTCAGAAGTGAAAATGAAAGTAAACCAGAATATTTCCTTGTTTCTCTGTAGTAATGCTGAGTGTAGCAACACCTCATCTAAAGAATTCTAAGTTTCTAAAATGTTATCTTCAAAGGAATGATAGCTAAAACTATTTCAGTAAAACCCAGGCTGTAAATACACTTGCCTTTAAAGCCTCTCACAAAAACACAAACTGAATTAAAATGAAATATTGCATAATCAGTCAATATGTTCTTATCAGACTTGTTTTAACTCTTGAATATAGAAATCAGTATCAGCCTAAAAAAAAACATTACGCTCTGCCTATCTAATTTATAGTTTATATCACATTTCCTCGTGAATCTGACATTTTAACATTTTAAGTGTGTGTTCATAACTTCAGGTAAGGAGAACCAGAGTCAGGGAGACGGCTCACAGGTGAACGGGCTGCAGACGGAGGAGCTGACACAACTCAGAGAGGAGGTGGAGGTGCTCCGCAAGCAGTATGCACTCCTACAGACACAACTCGGTGACAAAGACACGCTCATCAACACCCTGGTTAGTAAACGTCTACATACAGTATCTGTGTGTGTGTGTGTGTCAGGGCATCAACACTCTGGGGCTGATTTTTGGGAGAACAAAGAAAATTGTTGTTTTGAAGTTGAGCTGTTTGTTTGTGTGAGCTTCAAATGGAGGCAAAACACACTCCTCCAGACACAGCGTGGTTCTCATACATGATTGATTTGGTTTGTAGACAAACTGCCGTCATCTGCGGTCATCACTGTTGCCTGTGTTTAGTTTTCTCTGTTGTCTGGTCACATCCGTACATATAAATAGAAGTTAAATTGAGAAATAAATGACATATACCAAACTTCAAACCACACTTTAACAACATTACAGTCATGGCTGCCAACTACAGCGTTCAGGCAAACCAAAACCACTTAAAACAACAAATAGATTCTTACAGCAGAACTTCAAACCATAACGGCTCTTTTGAGAAACACTTACCTGGAGGGCAGAAGTTTGTGTGTTTGTCAGAGAGAGGAAATGACTAGGCAACAATTTCATAATCAATTAATCCTTTGTTTGTCTTGAAGCAAAAACATTTCCTAGTTTAGGTTTTGTCACTGTGATGATTTTTTTCCTTTCTTTGTTTTTTAATATGAAAATAGACGTTACTTTCAGCTCTATTCTACTGTACAATTAGAACTGTGGGTAGAGTTTTACTTTTATCCTGTCACAGTGATAATGAGATTATGGTGCATCACTAATGTTTTCACTGTTACTGTAGAGGTCAGAGACGTCACAGACAGCAGAAGGTTCAGGAGGATCAGACAATACAGAACTACTCAAGGTGGGATTCATCATTATTCATTCAAACTCTCCTTAAACTATACATGTATGGCTAGTATAGCAGTACAGTGTATGTGTGATTGACTCAAAAATAAACTGAGAGTCACAGTGTGTATCATTTACATGTTTTTAATAGTTTTTGGACAAGAGGTCGATGGCACAGTGGAATAAGAATATATCAGGAAACATAAAACTTCAATCTAAAGCATTTTCCTAAATTTCAGATAATGAATTCATATATTGCATGTATTTTTTTCAAGTGTTGGTTGACTTTGTTGCAGGAGCTGGAGGCTCTGAGGAGTCAGGTCCAGTCACAGTCTGCAGAAATCAACCAGATGAAGGCGGAGAGACAGGAACTGTTGAAAAGAGCTGAAGCCGGGGTAAATATCATGCAAATATGACATTCTGTGCCAAATAAATCGCATTATTCGTAACAGATGCCGAATTAATAAGCCTTTCACTGGTTTCTCTCAGTCCTCGCACGCAGTTCCTGGTGGTGACGGCTCATTAGACGCTGCCAAGATGGCTGAACTAGAGAGCAGACTCGCAGCACAGACGACCGAGATGGAGAGACTCAAGGTGTGAAGAATAATTGTTCAACAAGACGTCTGTATGATGGGTGTGATACACCCTCCACCAGTCATCCTCCCTTTCCCCCTCTGACCTTTACCTCTTCTTCGTTGGTTCAGGAGGAGGCAAAGAGCTTGTCAGAGAGCCGGGCGGAGCTGGAGCAGCAGCTGGCTTCATCCACCAGCACGGTTGCGATCCTGCAGACAGAGAAAGCAAAGTTGCAAACGGAGGTGCAGGAGTCCAAGAAGGAGCAGGACGACCTTCTGATGCTGCTGGCAGACCAGGACCTGAAGATCCACAGCCTCAAGAAGAGACTCAAAGACCTGGGAGAGCCGGTAGACAATCAGTGTTATATTCTTTATCTAAATACATCAGGAGTTTTATCATGTTATAAAGACTTTACTGCTGTGAAACTTCACTCATCCAAATGTAAGGAGAATAAAGGTTTGCATACATACAGGAGTAAAAATTATGAAACAAAATTTGAAATGACCCCACAGCTGAAATAGTGCTCTTTGAAATTTAGGTCTGTTGTTAAGTTTAAGTTCCAAAAGAAATAAAATCGTACAGTGTTCATTTTGTCAGCTGAAACTATGACAGAATATTTAGATATTTGTCCATTTATGCCAACACCAACACTAAAACAAAATAATAACTAAAGAATGAAAAGAAACTATGACTAAATAAGTTCAAATCAAACAGTGGTGACCAAAATATTTAAAATGCGTAACGCAAAAATGATTATTTCACTGATAAAAACTACACTAATATTAATTATTAATAATAATAATAATAATAATATTAAAGTCCATACTGGTTTTGTTGTGTTTAATGATTCTACATGTTTAAATTTTTTACTGACTGGATTCGAGCTTGTCGACACCAGTAAACGGTTTGAAAACAGTGAGCGAACTGGTGAAGATGAGCCAGTAAAGTAAAGTTTCAGTGCAGAGACACAACTTACCTCACAAGTCTGCCTCAGTGTACCCTCGTCTCTACATCCACCATCTCCTCCAAATGTACTTTTCTTCCCTCAGTCATAAAGTAGCAAGGCCAGCAGTTTTGATTGATGATTTATTTGATAGATGTTTCTTCTGTATCTGTAATCTGTATAATTACAGGATTGCGAAGGTTGCCTAAAGCTTCTGTAAAATGTACGTCTCGGCAAACCTTTATATCAAAACTCGACAAAGCAAGCCGATTGATCCAAGTATCACAGTATAAAGTAAACAGCCTCTGTATTTACTCATTCATGATGTCGTCCTCTCTGACTGTCAAGACAAAAACATCTATGTAAGTTGGTATAAAAGGGGAATTAATGTACTGGTTTTGCTGGTAGTTTGTGGTAGCAGAGATGTCGTGACTGAGCTTAATGATAGAGAAGAAGCTTCTTGTCCTGACCACTCAGTTGTGTTTTGTGTGTTTGCTTTAGTTAGACTGTGACACTTTCCTTGCAGGTGGACGATGAAGATGACCTCGACGCCAAGGACCAAACGGACGAGGAGGAGGAGGACGACGACGAAGATGAGGACTAGAGAAAAAAAAAAGAGAGACATGGGGATTTGTCTGCCAGCAGGCAAGAAAAGACTTTTTGCAGAAACACACCTGAGGAATTGAAGAATAGGACTAATATATTGAAGCAGTTTCTCTCTCTCCAGCTGCCATGCTATCTTCATTTTTCTTTTGTCACGTCACATGCACGTTAGTTATTTGGACATGTTTTTTTGTTCAAGATGTGGTTCTTCAATTTTCAGTGATGGCTATAAGATGCGAACATGTCAGTGCATTCATCTCTGCCACTTCGACCATCAGTTTGGGATGGATTTTACCCGTCTTGCATTTATCGTAATGTACTGTCATGTAGTGTTGAGGTTATTTTGGACACACAAGTTATCTGGGAAGTTTAGAGAAGAGGATTTAAAATGTAGCAAAAACTGCAACCGTAAACAGATTTGATATTATTCTCATTTTATCATAAACATGCTGGCGAGCTCTTCAGGCTGTTTCCCCATCCTGCTCCGCTGCCCCCAACTGATGCACCTGCAGCGTCGCCTCCAACATGCCACTGTGCTGCGCCCTGAATGCATCTTCACACCGCAATCAGTGTTTCGACTCTCGGTGATGTTCCATTTCACCTTGACAACACAACCTAATCGCTCTACAATATGCTGCAAAACACTGACAGAAAAGATGTAGAGACAAAAAAGGATATTTTTGCAACTTTTTGTCCAGTTTTGGCATCCAGCTTGTGTATGATATTGTGTAACTTATCAATTTATGAGCCACATTGAAATGAATAAAGAATCTATCAGTCTGTATGCCTGTATGGAGGAATAATTGTAGATAAATTAAATTTTACTAAATCTACAATGAGACTTTGTATTTGTCTTTTATATGTCTGAACATAGAGTTGGATGCCTTTTAAAAATGTTAATATACATCATATCAATACCAATGTTTCATTGTCTTCTGGTATTGTCAGGAACTCACCACTCAAGGACTTCACAATACCGGAAAGCTACTCTTTTGATACTTTTGCTCATCATAAACACATTTTTTTCCTGCAGAACATTTCTGTTTATATAACAATATAAGCCAACCTTTTTAAATGCATCTTTTTTTTAACATGTTTACATAAACAGGCATACATGAGTTTTTCAGGAAACAGGAAATATCTGATCAAACTATGAGTAAAGTAAAAGTCTGATCAAGTATTCAGGGCCAACTTCCGGTATTTGATGTTTTTTGATGCATTTTTCAGCCTTTATTATGTAGCAAAACACAAGAGACGACAAGGAACTAGGAGGAGAGGGACACTACAGTCGTCCCAATCACCTGATTCAAACCAGGGACATTGTGGTTCATGGTAGCAATCTGGTTTGTTCTTGGGGAAAAAAACTGGTTTGAAATGCAGCCCTCAAGATAAAATAATATTAGACGTTACGATTATAAGTTGAGAAAAAGGAACATAAACCAACATTTACATTTTCTCTGCTTTTCTGGACACCTGAACTTTATAGACATATACAGAAAATACAGTAAACTCACAACTGCCTCAATTTCTCATTTCCCAATGAATACAAAGAAAAGATTGATAGATAAAATTAATTTTATATATAAAATACTGTGAGAAGAGGAGAAACAAATAACTCCACCTCATGTTTGTCAAGGATTTATACAAGAAATAAACTCCCACTTGAGGAAATATTTTTCTGCGACACTCTTTCTTATGTAGCCATTTTCCCCCAACTGTCACCAAAACTTGAAAAAGAGAACAATTTTCCATCTGGGTCCATTCCTTTTATTAATAAGTGAGAAACATAACTTACAGTCTTTTAAAATATAAAGTCTTATATAAGTCTCATATAAAGTAGAATTTAACATATTAAACTGTATGAGCCTTTCCCTTAAATCTATTGACATTATTCCAGAGTTGCAAATTTCATCCCAGTTGTGTTCATCGAATAAGGTACAAAAGTCTTCTTTTAGGATAAATTATTAAACAATATTTGACTTTTAATATAGCCATGAAGAGGTGGACAAAATGACTCAAATGACACCACCAATTCAGGCCTCTGCTCTATTGATTTTGAGAATCAAATTTCTGAAAGACACAAAGTTTCTGGCTCCATCTATCATAAAAGGTTTTGAGAAAACTTGTTCAATTTATGCACTAATGGAGGTGGCATGAACCCACAAAATTCATGAAGACATTCCTGTTTGTTTTACACTCCAGGAAGAAAGACGACTTTCTGACAGAAGAGAGACAACTTGTCCGAGCAGTTCAACTATTCGACCGCTGAGCCTCTGGGGCACGAGGAGACCGGTTACATAGTTAACTCTTTTTCTTTTTTTTTCTTGTAAAACCACACCTAAAAGTGCTTGAAGCAGTCTGGAGACCTGTGATGTAGAAAAACATCTTGCTTGCTATGTTTCCACACAGCCCTGCCCAGATGATCAGGCATGACGTGGATCTGCAAGTCTGATCTGATTTTACACACTCTGTGAAAAACATGGACTTCAAGATGAACTGATTGTATGAATCTAGAAAGGAAATTTCTTTGTGACTTATGCAACTTTGTGTAGAAATATGAATGCTGAACTTCACTCTAACCATCTCTCAGTCTGACGAGCTTTGAGATCCATTCACAAATGTGAATTCTGATTGTTGTAGTTAAACCCCAAAAAGTCAGATGTTCCCTTTAAATTCATCTATTAAGAGGATTGCCACACCAGGTAGCATACATTTTATTTTAACACAGCACAAGACTTTAAGAAAACATTAAGAAATAAAGGCTTGCATGTGGGAAACTTGTAACACAGGACAGGCAGACGGAGATGAACTCAGACACCTCAGTAGGTTTTCCATGAAATGCCTTTAAGGTAGTTTGTCTGAGGTAATTCAAGCTGTATCCTTTTATTTCAAAGGGGAAGTTAAGGTTTTTTTCTCCATATTCTTATGTAGTTATGAAAATATGATGTGAAAATGTACCACATACAGTATTTAATCCCAGACATTTTGACTATTAGACTTTGGAGGTGGAAACAGAAAAAGTTGAAAGCAGTGTAAGAAATGTGTTTCATGCATTTCATGCAAAAGAACCTTCATGTTTTTAAAAAAAATCAGTTTTAATGTGAACACATGAAGAACAATAAAGACTTCACACTTAAACAAGTCAGCAATTATTATTACGAGTCATTCATCACATTTATTGTTACTAGCCAGTTGTAAATAAAATCAACACGAATGATGAAGACATGGTGATTCTTTTTCTTAACTGAAATTCAGTGAAATACACCATTTTACACATCAACTGGATCAAGACTGTTCACAGATTATTGTCATTTTTATAACAAAAGTAAAAGTATTTCTACTCAAGTAATGTACATTTATTTGACAGCTTTTGGTACTAGTTACGAATTAAGATCTTTGGATGTTGAACATACAAAGAGCCAGGGGCGGTTCTAGCTTGTATAGCGCCCTGGGCGAACACCCCTTTCGGCGCCCCCTCCCAGTGGCAGACTGAAACAATAATTCAGGCCCAGAATTTGACTCCATCCCACGTCACCCAGTCAACGCGCCAACCATTTGTTTTGTTATTTTGTTGACTAATATAATTATAATATGATACAATATTATATTATATATTATTAAAAGCATACCCTGTGTTTGTGCTCTTGTACCTGAAGGTTGTTGCTCTGAGTCTGACTGTCTGTCCACCATCTCCAGTTCTCTTGGAGGCC
>JBBPCS010000283.1:8661100-8681785 GCA_037974645.1 Hollardia meadi
TGTGTGTGTGTGTGTGTGTGTGTGTGTGTGTGTGTGTGTGTGTGTGTGTGTGTGTGTGTGTGTGTGTGTGCTTGTATGCTTTTTGAACCCTGTTTTTATGAATTCTCCCTGCTGTTTGAGATGGGGCTTTAATGTCTGGTTTGCTCTGTCTTTCGTCTCTGTCTGTTCTCTTCACCCATTGGTCCGCAGACTCTGGTGCTTGCTTGTGCCTGGTCGTGCCAAGGCTTCGCTTGAGGGGTGTGTGTGTGTGCTTGTGTGTATTTTGTGGTTTGTTCACTTGATGTTGTTTCTTCTCTATAGGCCTCATTTTAAAAACCCCTCAGTACACACTCCCACACACTGCTCGCATACATACCACGCTCTGTTAACCGCTAATGTTTTGCCCATTAATGTTTTATAAACTGGTGATGAACGATGCTCTTCAGCTCTGATTTCTCAAGCGCAGGATTCCTTCAAAGTGTCGACGGCACAAGTTTGTCTGAAAGTTGCCCTGTAGGAATCCTCAAAAAGAGACCAAATGTTTTTTAAGTGTATCAAAGTCTAGACATAATGTTGCCGATGATCCCCCGCATGGGTCTTAACCGATCAGCCCCGGTTGCAGTATTAATTTGAAGAAGGAACAAATAGGTTTCTGACGTGGTGTGGTCTTCTATGGCTCCAGCTCTGATGCAACAAAACGGTCCGTTTTCTACTTGCTGAGGTTCAGTTACATCTACGAAGCAAATTTATGTTTTTGTTGTCCGCTGGATGTCTTGAAAATCCTGCTGATAGCTTTCAAAAGAATTGAATGTAAAGGAACTAATGTTGGGTTTTTTGTGTACCATTGTGAAATAAGGCTTTGTTAAGCATTTTCACCATTTTGTCATAAAGTATTGCAATAATTTAAATTAATGGAAATCTAGCATGTTCATCCCAATACTGACAACAATCTGGATCCCACTATCGACTGCGAACCAATCATTTTATATCATCTTTTTTGGGTGTTTTATTTATTTACTTCAAATAAATAAATAAAAAACACCAAACCCGGAGATAATTTGGAAATGTGACATAAGATGTGTTCGAATCCCGCCTCCCTCTAACCCTACCATCTGCTTTGACACTTCTTTACTGTTGTTTCAATGCATTTTTACTTTTTTGCAGGCGTTTAAATATTTTCAGTGCATTTTTAGGCATCTGCATAGAAAATTCAAACAACAGTGTACAGGTTTGTGAAGCGAGTATGACTTAAGAAAGAAGTTAAAAAACAAACTTCCACTTCCCCAATCCTAGTTGGAGGATGATAACATGTTGCATCAAGATGAGCCTGTGTGTGCTCAGTGACACCTTTTCTCACGACATATAATGCACAGGAATTTCTTTGACCCTGTGAGTACACAAAGCATTCGGCTTGTACATTAACCTCACCACAGTTTTAACAGGAAGTGATATGTGACTACATTCAGGCGTACAGTTTCTCAGTCCCCGCAGGACAAAAGCACCCAAAGTTATAACTGCATCAGATCAGAAATCTGAGAACCTGAAGAAAATAGTTTTATGTTTTGAGTAACAATATATTTATTGTGTGACTACCACTTTATTATGTGAACTGAACCTCAGATGACAACAAACTGTGCAGCAGGACAGTTCTCCAGACTGTGGAGATCAACTGTACTCTCATCTGTTTTGTCTGCCTTGGCTTCTTTGAAACTAACAAATCCAGACAGATCTTTGTTTTGTAGTGTAATAAAATGAGAATTCAGGATGTATAACTCTTCCTCTGCCCCCGCCTGCAGTTACTGGGACAGTGCAAGGCTCTCTGTGCACCCATCTTGGTTTAGTAGTGGATTAGAAGTGACACTTACTGCAGGCTGGCTGAGTCTAAGCCTTGTTTACTCTGGGTGGGTTTTAGCCGGGGAATCAAACCATCGTTAGGCAAGAAATGACTCAACAGTGGGATGGAGCTCCAGACAGGGTGGGAGAGAGAGATGCGAAAGAAGGGGAAAATGAGTAGGAGGAACAATTCAGAAAAGAAAAAAAAGACACAAAAACAGAGGATATTCCCGAATTGGCCTGGAGATGGAGTGAACTGGATGACTTCAGCAGGGGGGTAGTTAGGATCTGCAGGCCAGGGCGTGCTGTGGTCAAACCCTTTTATAAATAAACAGACAGATTGTTCTAAAATAAACATGGATTGCTCATGTCAGTATGGAGCAGATAGACGAATAACCCCACCCAGAACTGAGACAGGACTGCGGGCCCTGAACATGGGCTGCTGCCGCTGTTGTGCTGGCATTTCCTGCACTGGCTTACTTACTGACAATATTTTGATTAATCCATTAATCATTTTTTTCAGCAAAAATGTCAAACATTTGCTGGTTCCAGCTCCTTAAATGTGAGGATTTGTTGTTTTTCTTTGTCATTTCTGAGAGTAAATGAAGAGTCTTTGGGTTTGAGCTGTTTGTTGGACAAAAGAAGACGTCGCTTTGGGCTCTGGGAAATTGTGATGAGCATTTTCCACAATTTGTTTGACATGATTAACCGATTAATCATGAAAAAAATCTGCAGATCAATCGATTAATGAAAACAATTGTTAATGGCAGCCCTGTATCAAATTATATATCATTAGAAATATTGATATTGACAAAATATCATGACCTTAGTTTTTGCCAAATTGCCCAGCCACAGAGTGTTGTATTGATTACCCCAATCTGAAGCTGTTGTAAACCTGGTTGTCTCACTTCAGACCTGTGAATCTGCCCTGCACAGTGCCCGCTGGTGAGGAGAGGTGATTTATATTCCTTCAGAGTTCACCTAACTCACCTAATGAGTGTAAGATGGATGAACGAGTCTAGATGAGAAGAATTAAGCTGCTTATACACAAGGAGCCTGCAACGTTCCCGGTTAAATTATCTGGGAAAGTTGGAAGTTCACAACAGTTCACACACGGCCTTCTACTGTACATGGAAAAGTTCTGTCTTTGACCACATGGTGTGTTTGTGTGAGATTAAGATTATGCCATACATGTGCAAGAGACGGCAATGCAAGATAGGTATCCTGTAAAGCTCTTGACATCTAGTAGCTCTATGAAGCATAGTTTTCTGATTTCTTTGTGTATCATGAACACGTGTGAGCACGCGGTGTGACATGATTCATATTCCTCCCGATGGTTTCGTGCTATTACAGTGATTGAAGCAACATAGAAATGCACCTGCAAAAGTAAAAACTACAAGCTAGCAAACAGGGATGTAAACAATGCACAATTTGCAAGTGTTTTATGAAGGTAGGAAGGTAATGCGATGTATTGATAAAATTGTTACTGAATTAGCAGAGAGGTTATTGGCAGCTATTATGATTAGGTATCAACTGATATGCAGATAGCGATTATTAATAATCAACAAGACCCATAACTGATATTTGGAACCGATATACATTTACTGTATGAGTACTGTACTTAAGTAAGATTTTGAGGTACTTGTACTTGAGTATTTTCATTTTCTGCTGCTTAAAACGTCCAAACGCGAAACACTAAATAACCTAACATTTACATCATGCAGGGAAACGTCATTATTTGCATGCCCTGCCCAGGAATGCCGTTGCTATGCTCTCATAAGATCTGTGGGAGAAGACTGCTGGTAATCTTACTCTTTAACTTTGAAACTGCTACCGCGTCTTTAAAAAAATGCAGCTCTTTTAAAACACAGGTTAAAAGTGAGAGTGGGAACTGAGAAAAGGTAAAGGGATGATGATTATCTGTTTGGTCATCTTGGTGTTCGTGAGAGCCCATTTTTCTTGCTGTCCAGCTTTTTCCTCTTTGTGATAAGGGTTATTTATCACACAGAATTTATTGATCTGATTCTGACCTCATGTCCTGTTGAAAGTACATCTCCTTGAGGTACATTGTGTGATAAAATACAAGCTGCTGATAAAATAAAAGTTGACTTCATTTTAAAAGCCTTCGAGCAGGCTTTCCATACAAGAATCGTCTGTCTACAGGGGCAAAGACAAGCAAGAAGCTTACGACGTGTACAGTAAGAGTGCTCTAAATCCTTCAGTTTACACACTGTCTGCTGGGTAATCTGAGGCTTCAGCCTCGCTCTGACCTGCTGCTGACTCGGTGGTGGCCTTGTGCAGGGACGGAAAATGTTTCTGTTTGGGTGTATCTGCTGGCATAGTTTGTGTCTGTGCTACAAATAGAAGATCTAGTGGTAAAATGATTATAACTCATGCTTGTTTAAATCTGCACCAAATAAAAGAAAAGCATGAAAATCTTGTATTGGCTGAGATTTTAAGAGACATAAGCTTGCAATATGCCGCTTTTATAAACGCCTGCCTGTCCCTTGTTATCGTGTGTATGTTTGTGCTTTTCATGTGTTGCATTCGGACACACGTGTTTTCAGTTTACCCGCCATTTATTTAAATGTCTCAATGTTTAAATGACGACGATCAGAGCTGTGGAATATTAAATCATCCATCTTTGCTCACTGCATCTGAGCCTTTTTTTATCCTCAGGTGTATATAAACTGCAGGTTATATGAAATTCTTTTTAAAATTCGGATGTTGCACTGGACCATATTACCTTTTCGATAATATATCGATTAATAACCCTAGAATCTATGCACATGAACCTGTTGAAAGCACATTAAGTGTTTTTGTTGCTGTTTTCTCCGTCCACATTGTGGAGCTTCAATTTTATTCCCACCACGCGAAGGACATGGCAGATACATTTAGCTTGTCTAAAATATTGATACATGCTGAGAAATGCTATCACAGTTTCTATTCTATTCTAATCAACCATTTAAATGTAATTTTTTGAATTTTTATCACTAAAACACTGTTTGGTTCCTCCATGATTTATCTGCCACGTGACCATAAGGTGAAGTGAATGTGTCAGATAATTTCTGCTCTTGTATTGGATGCCTGCCTGTGTAAGGATTGGTGACGCCTGCATGTGTACTTAAACAGTCAGACATTTAGAGGCGTTGTTAGACTCACTCAAAACAACAAGATGGAGAAGCAGGAGAAAATAGAAACTTCAGATAGTCATTTATAGAAACATGCTGCAACTAGCAAAGTAGATGTAATGATGTCAAACGAGCAGGAGATTTTGTTTGTTGTAGTGTCATTATGTCAGATTCCCTAAAGAACAAAGTAAGAAGAATGTAAAAACTGCCACTTGAAGATGGTGTAGTACCCAATAAATGTGAGAAAATTACACAATATTTGTGTAAAAAAAAGTGTCAATAGTATGACTTTGTCCTTGTAGTCTTTTTTATAAATGTCGTGACTGTTTGGAGCTTTCAATAAAAGGCCTCTTCCATGTTTCCTTTTAGGTGATTTGAGGCAAATTGTTTTGTCCAGCTTGACTAAATCCTGGATTGTACAATGGTGGGGCTGCTGGCCCTGGTGCAGTGCTGACCTGGCTGTGCCAGGCTGGACGAAGTACAAGCATGAATTAGGTTAACAGGAATTATAATGTGGACTATGCATGCTGCAGGGCCAGCAGTGTTGTGTAGCGGTGATAAATATGTTGGTCAGTGGGCCCTGCAGGATCAGCCCTGGCAGAGAAATATGGAGCTGCTGCAAGATTTGCTGGCTTAGTATTTACAAGCATCAAGTAAACGGCTTATCTGGACATAAGCTAATGTAACTTGGGTGCTTATGAGTTGGGTTGAGCTTATTGCTGCATGTTTTATCACTGTGGGGCACGAAAACGGAAGCAACCTAAGTTCTTTCTTGGCTCAGTTCTGAATGCAGCCGGCCAGTTGTGGCATCCTGTAGCACAGCAACACCTTGCTTTTGTCGATGTACAGTCTTCTGTCTACCACTGCCCTGGTTCATTACAACAGGGGAGACAACGACCCAGAATCGAGTTGACCTGAGTGCTTTAAATCAAGGCTCCACCAGAGGAAATAAATTCTCTCCTCACCAGCGCGCCCAGCGCCAACTAGGACAAGTAATCCAGACAGAATAAAAACGTCCTCTTAGAGGACACCGAGGGAGAGAGGGATGGAGGAGTTAAGATGTGATAGGCTAAGAAAGAAAGAGAGGAGTGAAGTGAAGGGCAGGATTATTGACTGGATAAATGGAGCTAGAGAAGGGCTGCACTGCTGCAACAGTTATCTCAGGGGGCACAGATCTGAGCAGTCTCACGGAAAGTAAATAACAACAATAACAAAGTTGTTAGCAGAAAGGTACGGCATGTTTTTCATCCATTCTTCTACATTATATTTGTAATTTTCTTTCAGCATCTGTTTTTAAATCTGAGTGCAGATTCTCTGATAGTTTCTGATCAGATATTCTTCTGATTTAGATTTGACTGACTTAATTTTGTTATGCACTGTGCCTGGTCCTGAAGACCATGTGATGTAGTCAAAAGCTTCAGAACGAGCGAGTAAAAAGCCCTTGAGCTCTTTGAACTGAGGTTTTAATTCACTGCTGTTTGCAGAGTCAAGAATGAACCATGAAGCTCAAGACGTCACCAGTTTCAGGCTGGTTTTTTTTTTTTTGGCGTTTGTACAGATTAAACAAATGAGATACACCGTGTTAAATCATTTAGTTTTAGAGGCGCTGGTAGGTAGATTTTGTTATTATGAGTTGGACGAGCTATTTCTTCCCAGTTTCCAGTCTTTCTGCCAAGCTGTTCATTTTACTTTTGAGAAAACATGGTTTTGTAGAAAATCATATTTATATTTGTTGAAGTGTGTAAATTTCACCAAAGTCACCTGAGCAGAGTATGAGCTGTGTGTGTTGCAGCTTCTGGCTCAGGGCAGCCAAGGATCACCAACAAGCCACCTGTTGCCCCATTGGACTCATGCGTTAAGGCGTCCAATTTAAAGATTTGTGTGTGTGTGTGTGTGTGTGTGTGTGTGTGTGTGTGTGTGTGTGTGTGTGTGTGTGTGTGTGTGTGTGTGTGAGAGCTCACCTTTTTCTGGGGATTCAAAGTCGGTGTGCATTTGCATGAGACAGGCTTGAACAAGATGAAACAAAAATCTTTCATCTGTGCATGTTTGAAAAACTATTTTTAAAACAAACTTTCCCTGCACAGAGCAGATGTATCTGACTGTGGGCTTGTACTCCTTTTTAGTTAATTATCCTATTGCTCAAACCTGGACAAGTACCCACTCATTTACTGCCATAAGCAGTATTTTCAATTTTTTTGCTGACAACAACAAAAAGAAAATGTCATTATTATTGAAACTGAAGCTGTTCCACAACAGTGAAAATGACATCATCATCCACCGTCCCAGTCAAGCCGTCTTTACTATTTATGGTGGCGTTAACCCTTCAAAACATGGAAATATGTGCCCTGTGGTTTGAATTGCAGTCTGTTTGAGGTCTCTTCATTAAGCCTGCTATCCTGTTTCTCACGTCATGTATGAACCGATGCAGTGCTCAGCTGTGGAAGTGAAGGTTAGAGCTCAAACCTTTTTCAATACTGACCAGGTTAAATGAAAAAAGGTTAAATCTGTGAGGTCGTGGGAAAAGGAATGGTTTGGTATTTGTACAAAAACAGCACATCCCTGTTGACCTGTGTGTACAGTATGAGTCTGTTTACACTAAGGTTCTATTGTGAATCTATCACATGGATGTTCTTTAGTGGCTAATGGACATACAACTTGTGCACTCTCGTTAATGGGGAGATAATAGAAAACTCTTATGGTAAACCAATGGTTAAATGTGATACATGTGGTTTGTTGAAACTGTGGCCTTAATAGCCCGTCTGATTGTCTGACTTATTGTGTTTCTTGCCTCATCTGAATTTGTATTAGTAAAGTCACTGTAGTCCGAGATCTAAGCAATTACTTTTGTAAGTACAGTGTCATGATAGTTAATAGATATGATGACCAAAACGCAACAAAAATAGAACCAAGTTGTAATAAAGTGGAACAATCCTTTAATTATAGCTTCATATCCTATTCTGCCAGACCTAGAATTAGAATGTAGTAGGGCATTTCTAAATTATTCATGTTGGCATTTTCTGTCTTATTATGTCCTTGAAATTGGCTGAAAGACAAAAAAAATTATTTGGATTTCTAAGCTATCATATTGACCATGGCGTACAGATTGACAGATACTGCCAAGGGACAGAGACAGTCAACCTGATGAGGAACTCAGTGGTTCTCCAAAATACTTTTCAAATAAATCGCACAACACACTTTTTTTTTCCCCATCCATGAGTCAATGGGTATAATCCACACCCTGCCCACCAGACTCCTGTATACGTTAATCATTAATTTACTTTTGTCTGTTCGTGAATTCATACACCAGTAAAACGGCCTCCTTGAGTAAAGGACTATTGTGAGCTAATCAGAAGATCTGAGTGTACAAACCTTCCAAAAGGGCTTTAAAACATACCTGACATAATTATTCCACTAAAGTAATGTACAGAACAGATCTGTTTTAATGTTTGCTTTGTGCATGAATGATATCTGTACAAACACACCCTCTTATAGATGTCACACTACGTTTCTTGCCGGTGCCACAGAAAATGTGCATCTGTCGTTACTTTTTCACGTCTCTTTAAAAGCTGCGTGTGTGCACAAAGCTAACATGTTCTCCAGGTGAACGCTCCCAGACTGACACACAGACACAAAGCTTGTCTTGTCCTTTCATAGTCATTCACATGTGTGCTCCGAAGCAATGAAGCAGCTATTGGATTACCAGTATGGCTGTTATCCTATTACAAGACAGAGGTTGTAAGCTGTCATCTGTGTGTGATAGCAGGCAGTCTAAACGAAGGGAAGTGTGTCTCACTCGCTCTGACATACAGTTAGTCATGCTGCAATGGCCTGTGTTCACACCTGTACATTCCTCATCTTGAATTTCACTTGGAGCGTTTACAAAACACTACATCCATCCCATCTACAGATTGAGGAGGCGGGGCTGGTGCATGCTTGGTTTTATAAGTAGTGAGTTTTTGGATTAGGTTTGGGGTCGGGAGGTGATCATTGTGAGGAGAGGGCCAAAAGTCCTTGCTGACATTTGGAGATATTGACGGCAGAATTGTTAGCGTGTTAGGATTAGCAGATTTGGGTCATCTTTCTCCTTGTAGCTTTAGGCCCAGCGCTGCTCAAGTAATCAATATCGTGACACCAGTAAGTAAACTTTGAACTCTCCCTCCTCCATCACAGAGCCTTGGTACGCCAAAGAGAGGAGTGGCTGCTAGTGTACACATTTACGAGTTGAGTTGCTTCAAAGACAGCCTGGAGGTGAGGAATAGGTGAATATGGAAGCTTTGCACATCTATATCCAAGTACAGACCCACACAAGAACTGGCTGAACAATCCAGAAGTAGAGTATATTGTTTTTTTTTAAAGCTGTATCTGTGTTTTAGGTTTAGTTTTATGACTGTTTTTATAGCCCTCTTATTGCGGTTCCTGCTGTGACTCACTGGTCACGGACTAAAATAAATTTCCCTCTGACAAAAAGAACTGCATCTGCATTTATTTTTTTATTTTGTCAGATATAAAACACGTCAAAGAAAAAAAAATTCTGCTGTCAGTGAATGCACTTGACTGTCTTGATCAGCAAGAAGCCGGTGTAAAAATAACCAGTGTAGTGTTTTCATCATCAGTTCTGTGAAGAGCCGAGACAGGCCGCCCACCATGCAGCCTACTGTGTACCTGCTGCAAGACAGCTGAAAGGAAGCAACCACTGGCCTGATTACAACCCGCTTTAGATGTGACAAGATGTCTTAGCTTTCTGCCCGGGAAGGCCCTCCCTCTGGTCTTGTAAGCCTCAGCAACACATGAATGCTGATTACATCAGCCCATGTGCTCCAGTTTGTAAGTGAATGTACAGGCGAGCATTGCATTCAGTCCTTTAGCAGAAAAGTGCACTGACTGGTTAATGCATTAAAAATTCTGGTCAATCTTATTTGCTGTTTGGTATATTCAAGTTTCTGTGCGGAAGTGAGTTTTGTAACTGTAGAGCAGGTGGCATTCTTTTAAATGCACAAAGGTGTGATAATGATCAACAATGTATTTTGGGTAGGAATGCATTGCAACACATGCATTATCAGAGATGTTTGAGTTTACAGAGTGGGAATAACTGACTTAGCGACAACGGCAAACTACAGAGGTACATGTTTCTGTGTAGACCTGAAACAGTTAGTTGACTAATTGATAAATTGCTTGACACAAAATGTAACTATTTTGCTAATTGTTTGAGCCATGTAGCTAAAAATCCACGAATCCTAGGGTTAGGGTGGTATTTGTGGTTTTGAGTGAGTTTCTCAACAGCTATTGGATGGATTGCCATGAAATATGGCTCACACATTCATGTTCCCTACAGGATGAAAAGACCTTTTTCACGGCAGCCATATTGGCATAAAATCGCATGTAAACACAGGTGTAATTAATCAAATTAATTAAGGTTCTTTTCCATTTAGTGTGGAGGATGCCTATCCAGTGAGCCAAAACCTAGACTCTGGAATGGAATAAAACCTTCATTAGTATCATTGCTAACACCTGTGTTTACACTATTTCCTGCAAAAATGGCTGCTGTGAAAAAGGTCTGTTGTAATGACATTGATGATAACTCAATTTTCATCTAGCGCCATCATCAGGTCAAAATTTTAAATTGTCAAATACTTTGGTTTACGACCAGATATCTGCGATGCTTTGTTTAGTGCTAGAAGTAAACAGAAGTAAACATGCTAGTATAAATATATTAAAGAACATACTTGACATGAATATCACCACAAATATCAGCACCACTGTACAGCCCAAGCCCCCAGGACGTGAAGTCAATTTGACATAGTGGCCAAACTGTTAAATTGCAACATCACGTGACGCATACTGTATATGGCCAAACTTTTCCATAGACTTACATTGTGATAGATTTTTTGAGCATCACAAACCCAGCAAAATGACTAATTTCACAATCAGTATTTATTCCATTTGGTAACATTTTGAAAGTCTAGAAGAGTCGTTACACTTAAATCACTTTATCTCCCTTAAAGTTAGCGGAGGGCTAAACAGAAGATTCGCGTGCACACTGTACGCTTTCATTTGGTTAATTTATTTAAAATGTGAAGTGGCTTTTTTGGCTTCATGCACCGTTTCATAGGAATGAACGGGGCCACACCTTTAGCGCTGAATCCAGTTCTCTCTAGTATGTATCCATGGTACATCCATGGCTAGACTCCCTCAAACATTTGCTTCTTTTGGCTTCTCAAATGTGAAGATTTGCTGCTTTTTCTATGTTTTTATGATAGAAAACAAAATATCTTCAGATTTGGACTGTTTGGACTCTCACACAAAACAATCAATTTGAAGACATGTTCTTTGGCTCTGTGAAATTGTAGTGAGCCATTTTGAATATTTTTTGAAACAAAAAGATAATTCAAAAAAATCTGATGAAATCCAGTAAAGTTTTTTTGTTGTACTGTTCCTATCTTTGTGCAGTATGTTTTCAGTAATTTTGCACATAACTTTTATTGTTATTTACACTTCTTGTTGGTATTTTGAGGCGATGCAAAATATGTTTCTGCCCGAGCATCAAATGCTGTCAAGTTAATTGTGTAAATACTGCAGGTTCAGTTGGCAGGATGGTCATATGGATGTGACTCATAGTGAGTTTAATTTACTTCTTTGTCAGGTAGGGAAACATTCCAGTATGACAGCGTGAGGCGTTTTGTGATAGCCTCAGGGTAGAAGGTGAGAGGTGTAAGAGTAAATGGAGACATGGAGAGTCACGATCTCCACCCGTGAATCTCTGTTACTCCGAGATCTCCTTCTTCATTCATTTTCTTTAACCAAATTTTCTCCTTCTGTCAGTTTAATTCCCGGCTCGGCTTTTTTCCAGCCAGCAGTGCTGCAGCCACACCTGCGTCATGCTAACCAAACGCTGTTCCTTTTATTTCACTCACTGTGATGTCATCTGTTTGCATCTTGGTCATATTTTTTTTAGCCATCATCTGAAAGGCCAGTGGGCAGTCCACATAAATCGGGAGAGTGATCTCATTTTCAAAGACAGGAATTGTTTTGAAGTGATGTGTATGTTGATCCTTTTGTTTTGTTATTTTGCTTTTCCCTATTTTCATTGCTCCTTCACTTCTTTTCTCTCTTTCTGTGTCTACTGGAAGTCTTGTTTGGGTCCATTTTTTGTGTTAACATCTTGTCCGTCAGCCTCCTCCACCCCTAATTCATAAGTAATGACCATGCAGAAGGCAAACAGGGAGCCAGGCAGAGTAGCAGAGCAGACATGCTGGCTGGCCAGGCCTTGTCCCAGGGGACCAGAGCCACTTATCTTTCACAATAATGACATATGCATCGACTACCTTGAGGAAAGTGGATAAAAAGGGACTGGATTTGGAAAGTCTAACAGTTTTTTTCCCCTCCATATTTATTTGCTGTTTTATAATTGAGCGCTTGATTTTATTTGCTGGGAAACAAAAAAACCCAATTTTCTTGCCAGGAAATATTAATTCAGGGCCACGTTAATGAAGTCATAGTAATCCTGACATTATTAAACAAGCCATCTGTTTACAACACAAACATAATTACAGTTATGGCTATGAATATTGTCATTTACACTACATAAACAAACGTCTAACAAGGAACAAGAATAAAAAGTAACTGTATAACCAACCTGATCTCACACGGTACATCCTATTCATACATGTTTTCACACTTAACTGTTGTCAGTGTTTCGATGCCAATTTAAAGTCTAATCCAATTTACAGTGTTAATATTCGAGAGATTGCTTTCCTTATCAGAAATTTTAAATAGAAACTATTTGGCGTGGAGTTGTGGTTGCAACATTATAAGATGTCTAATGAATTTACTTTTAGATATTTAAACCTTATCTCTAAACATAAATAGAAAGTCCTTGTTGTTATTACTCTAAATAACAATGCATTGTTACTTTGTACCTTTAGAAGATCCCAAGACACACGTTGACCTAAAATGTAACCCATATAATTAACAATTGTTTGTACTTGAGTGCTTATTTCATTACATTATACATTTTAACACACTGCACTGGCTTGACCCAAATATTCAAGTGATAAATTATTAACCAGCAACTGCCAGAGTTTCCAAAGCTTTTGCACTGTAACTGTTGTACCATATTCTTATTACTCTTTATTGAAGAATAATGGGAGTAAAAGTGAGCCTACAATAATATTCTATGGGACACCAGAAGATATTATCTTTGGAGACAAATCTCCACAAATATTTATAACTTAATTGATAAATGATTGCTTAAGGTTCAGTCAAAGGAGGTACCGTATCATTTATAGTCCGGAATATTACCATTGGGTTTTGTTTATATTTGTTAATGTTGTGAAATAGAGGAATTACTCTAAAAAACGATGAATAATGTAAGTAACAAAATTCTTTAAGGCATCTCCCACTTTTGGTTTATTGTATAATACTGATCCATTAATCCTTACCTCACCTAAACTGTACATTGTTCTTGGTTTTGACACTTTGTACTTGTACTATATATGGTAACTTTACCAGTGTCCAACAATCAATAGTTTTCAGTAAATACCATAAATATAAGGCAGGAAGCGCTACTTTGATCCTAAAGAAATTTAACATAAAGCAGGTGGTCCTGGTGCTCGGGTAGCTAAACATTGTCCATAAGCAAGGAAACTGATTCCCCACAAAATGAAAGCACACTCCTTCAAAATGTACGAAAGCCTTTGTTATTGTGCTCATCTATTTTAGTCTTGTATAATAAAGCTTTTTAACTTCATACTGAAACAAAGCAGTGCTTCTTGATTTTGTTGGGGGAGGGGACCAGTTCACTCTCTAAAAGGAGGCTCCAGTGTTTAAGAGTGAATGCTGCTCATGTTTTGTAAAATGGATCCCCTCGACCATCACTCTGCTCTTTGCTTGTGAGAAAGGAACAGTGGTGTAAAAAGCCCCCTCACTATAGCTGTGAGAGATGATTCTCCTTGACTGACCTACCCCTCTCCTCCCTCCCTCCCTCCCTCCCTCGCTCTGTCTTCTCTCAGATGACATGGCGTCCTCAGTACCGGAGCTCCAAGTTCCGCCACGTGTTTGGTAAGGCCGCCACCAAGGAGAGCTGCTATGATGGCGTGCCAATCACGCGCAGCGTCCAGGACAACAACTTCTGTGCTGTCAATCCACGTTTCCTGGCAGTCATCACTGAGTGTGCCGGGGGAGGGGCCTTCCTGGTCCTGCCTGTCCACCATGTGAGTATCTCGACGACATGGCAGGTTTTAACGGCTAGTGGCAGCTTTTTAAAGTGGCTAACACATTATTTCATTTCACTCAAAATGCTGATAAGAAATGCTGTGACAGGTTTCATTGATAAACACTGAAGGGAGACAGTTTCTTTTGTTACAAAGAGAATAATGGGAGAATAGCCTGGCTCTGGGCCTCTGAATTTCCACCTATTCAGTGATTCAATTAGGTCTGGTGTTGTTTACACTGATGGACAGTCAGTTCTGCACTCAAAGGCTACTTTATTAGATACACCTGTACACTCTAAGGCAATGCCATACAACAGCTTTGCCATGACTTCTACTTTTATGAAGCTTATAAATTTTAAATTTTTTTCAGAAAGGTGGTTATTCATTATGTTTATTATTAAGGTCTCAGTTGTTGTCGGTGTTGTACTGGACAGCATAATATTGAAAGCGCTAAAAAAAATTAAATTCTTACATATAAAATGAAATTGCAAACAAATAACATATCCTGTTTAGAGCTCTATACATAAAACCCACCAAAAACACTTAAAATAATCATCTATCTAAAAGAAGTAATTAGAAATGGACATTTTACGTCAAAGTGTAGGCTGCATCAATGAAGAATAGTGACAAAAGCAGCAACAAGTGTGGATGGGATTGACACAACAACTGTACAGGTTGTTGTGTGGTTGAAACTCAACATATATTTGATTTCTGTAAAATAGATTAACTGCCTCTCAGAGTCTGTACAGCAGTTGACTGAAAAGGACATTGGTGGGACAGATGTGTCACTCCCTACTGATTGGTTAAGGCACAACAAAACAAAATAATCTCTCTCAAACAAAAATCATCATGAACTTAATGTTAAACTTAATAATGTGAAATGAAATTCAGTCAGATTATCAGGAGAAAAGACTGCTGTGACTGTTCAAACAGAACGATATCTCTGCAAACTGATCTCAGGAAAAACATTAAGATGCATTTGCACAAAATTCTCCTTAACAGGGTCTTTTTAACTTGTTGATACCTCAGAACAAGAGCTTTATGAAAATAGTTGTCATTGTATCATTTGTTTTCTAGAGGTGAATATATGGAAATCTGGACCTTATACTGTAATTTGTCTTAATGCTGAGAGACAGCTCAGTATGTATGGTTGATACTGTAGCTAATGAGTTCTTTCTTCCAGTTAGCTACCTAGCAGGTAGCTAACACTCACCTCTGAGCAGTTTCACGAAAGACATAACAAGTTGTCCGCTCTCATGGTGACATTTTATATCAGACATGATTGGGGGGAGTCGAAAGTTCATATATTTTTTTTGATTACTTTTTTAAAATCTATGTTGGCCATGTACTCTTCAACATCCTGCACAGACAGCACACCTGGAAGAGACAGCTCTGCTCTCAGGTTATAAATAGAACTGAAGCAGTGGAGCCAAAAGAACCCCTAAAGACCAGGAAAGCCCCCAGCAGCTCATTCACTACAACCTAAACATCGCATGTGGTCTTTTTCTCTTATCTCCCTCCCCAACCTTAGCTTAAACATGATTAATCAACACTCTCCCAGACAGAATTTATGCACATTATCACATCCACTGGTATAATCAGAAATAATATTTGCGTGCTGTGTAAATTTAATGTCCCGCTGTATATCTCCACTTCAGAGGGATTCATCAAGCTGAACGCCTCTCCCTCCTCTTTCCCTTTCTGCGTCTGTCTCCATCTTTTAAATCATCATGTTGAATTATCACCACCCTCCTGGCATGGCCAGGAATTGCATACAAGCTCAGGAATGACATAACTCATCGTTTGACCCCACTCTTCCCCTTTCTTCAATGTCTCAAGGAGGTGAAACTTCAACACTCTCCCCCTCTGTCGCCTTTACCTCGCATCTATGTGTGTGCACTTACAGATAAGCCATTGTTCTGGGGAGAGAGTAGTTTTCACACAATAAATTAATATAAGAACAGAAGTGCTGCTATGTTCTGCATGCCTTGCTGGAAGCACAGATAATGGTGACATCATTCCCATGTTCCAAACACACCTTCACCTCACAGTAATGTAGCCTGCAGGTGAAGGAAAGTTCGTACAAACATGTGATAATTACCAGTCTTGTTGAGACAGAAAGTCTTCAGTAAGACTCAGCTTCTTTTTCCTTGTAACAGGATCATTTAATAGGTGTATGTCACTTACTGTTTGTGTAATTCCATCTTCAGTTTAACGTGCACAGATCGACATGTGCTGTTTAGATACAGCCTCTGTTTCTGTCTGTCTGTCTTCAGAGCTAATCAGTATTTTTACAGTGTTGGGGAGTGCTAATGCATATGTGGAAAAAGATGTATAAAATGTGCCTTTGGAGGGGGGTGTATGAAGTCTAATAAAGTGCCTGAAGTGATGTCACTTGAGTCAGGATCAGTTGGGGTTGAAGGCCACGAGTTTGAAAATGAACAAAAGATTGGGGATGTGGAGTTACAAAGCAGTGAGCTTATCAGATTTCTGTCTGTCTGTCTTAGGCTACAGGCTACTAGCCATTACTAGCATAACACACCTTGAATCTCCAACCAAACTGTTGGAGCGAGTCGAGTTGATTGTGTGTAATGTAAGCAACAGGAATACATGGAAATAAAAAAGATAATGTCACTTATTCTGCGGTTTATTTTGAGTCTGACAATGTTATAGGAGCATGATGCTAAATCAGTGGAGTGCTTTTTTGACAATCAATTAAATTACTACATGTGAAAGGGGCTTTTTGAAGTGATGGACTTTTTATCGTCTTTCAGCTCATTGTTTTGAAATAATCCCCCACAACTTGACCGTTGTGGTTCAGTCTCACTGCGCTATTTTCAGTGAAAAAACACTGATAAACTCACTGTACACTACCCGCCCAACATCAAATGGCAGAGAAACAAAGTTAGCAACTAGCTGGAGAACATAGTAAACTGTTTAGCAGCTAAAGAGCCAGATATTTTCCTCAGGAGTTGGTGAAGAGGTTTATAGACCATTATTACCAAGGTCAAACTGTACCCTGCACTCTCAGGGCTCCCTGTTCTTTTCTTGACCAAGGCTAAGTACATACTGTAAATCAATGTGAACAGCTCCATCTACTCGGATTAAACTACACTTTGTTTTTCCGTACTCTTCCTTCTATGTCTTATACAGTACATGTCCATGTTAATTATGCTGCTGTTTCAGCTAAGACTCTCTCAAAAATAGCTTTCAATTTCAAGTCTTTGAAAGACCGAATTGTTAAAAAAAACCTACCTTGAAGTATCAGGTTAATATTTTCATATAAAATACTACAACCCCAGTTTTGCTTGGACCATACCATGTATTGAATATATGCACATTGTACATTGCAGTACACAATATGCAGCAGTATATTATACAGTAGTAGTTCAAATCAAGAACATATTATTTTACACTCTACAGCAAGATTCTGGATTGTGCTTGCACATATTAAAATAGCAGTGTGCTATAATGCAGGGTTATGAGATCATGAACACCTCAGCGAGAGAATAGTAGTTCTTTAGAGGGTCTAAAAAGTGCAAGGGGGCTGCAGACAGTACTGGAAATGTTCAGGAATTGTTTGACAATTTGAGAAATACGCTTATTCGTTCTCTTGCCGAGAGTTAGATGAGAAGAAAGAGATGCTGAAGGAAGCGACTGCTCCAGGTCAAGTATAGTCCGGCACGTTATGGTGGATTGACGTTTTTACATGTAACTTTTTATACAGCTTGAACAAACCAGATGTAACGTGTCGATTAGGGTGCTTGTAGGCACTTCTTTTTAAACCTTTGGACAGAGCCAGGCTCGCTATTTCCTCTTGCAGTCTTTATGTGAAGCTAAGCTAGCTGGCTGCTGGCTAGCTACATGTAGAGACATAAGAGTAGTGTCACAGCAAATAAGCACATTAGCCAAAATATCAAACAATTCCTTTAATCCAATAAAATGCATTACTTCATTAATAAGTTCTGTGTTGAGATTCTTTTGAATTTTGTGTGTTTGTCTATCAGACAGGTAAAGTGGACCCTCACTACCCCAGAGTTTCAGGCCACAGAGGCAATGTGTTAGACATCAAGTGGAATCCCTTCAACGACTACTGCATCGCGTCCTGCTCTGAGGACGCCACGGTTTGTACATTTCTAACATGGTTCACTGACTTCATTTTCGCTGGAATATGAGCATGTAGCAGCAGGGAGATAGTTTTATTGCCATGCCGTTCAGCCTTCAAGAATAACTCAGTCGTTCCACACATTCCTCAGCTCTGACCTGGCTGAGAGACAGAACAACTTTCAGCACACAGAAAGAGAAAGGGAAAGGACTATTTGGTTGAGGTGGCACTATTTTTTATGTCTGGTTTGTAAAAATTCTGAAAAGAGCCAAAAGTGACAACTTCACAATTCTTGTTTTGTATAATAGTCTAAAACGCTAAGTTCTTAGAAATAAATTAAAACAATTGTGAAGCTGGAACCATGAAATGTTTTAACATGAAATAAATGTCAATCAACTTATTATTTCAGCTGTACTTTTACATTTTCATGTTTTTGTTAGCAAAATTCTTAAATTGTAAAGTCAATAAAGCTGTCAAATAATTGCAGCGACGTAAAAAAGTGCAACATGTTCGTCTAAATTATTGTGGAGTAGAAGTATAAAGTGGCAGTACTTGAATAAATGTACTTAGTTACATTCCACCACTGTTCATGTGTGTGTCTACAGGTAAAAGTGTGGGAAATCCCTCCTCATGGTGTGCTGAAGAACCTTACAGTACCGTGGAAGGAGCTTCAGGGTCACAGCCGCAGAGTGGGCCTCATTGAGTGGCACCCGACTGCTAACAACATCCTCTTCAGCACGGCTTATGACTACCAGGTAACACGAACGTACGCACTCACGAACACTAACCCAGCCTCAAAGAAACTGCGCGATAAGGTCAATTATCTATTACAATCACAAAGCAGCCAAACAGGTCACAGCTGTGTGTAGCCACCTAGTTGCTGTTAACAGATCATCATAAAGGTCATTCACTGCTACGCTGCAACCCACTGATTGTTGCTGCTCCGGCCTGAAAAGATTTTATTATGATGTTATGAAGTATTGTACACAGCATCACAAGCACTTCATATGTTTTTATGTTTTAATTTTACAAGACAATCTAACAGCGCAGCACTTCACGAAGTGAAAGAAGTGGGATTTGAAATTCTCTCTCTCAAACACTATTTTTTCATTCTTCACGTACCAACCTGTCTCTTGTCGTTAAGTACAATGAAAGTCCGAAAGTGTCAGCTGTTATGTCTGTGTGGAAGATACATTAAATATACCATCTTTATGACAGCGGTGGTGTCGCCCTGCCTTTGAGTGTGGGAACAGCAATAAACATGTTTGCCTTTAGAGTTCATGCCTCTCAATCAGACAGTATGGACTCAGATTTCCTTAATACTTTACCATTTAAACTAGTAAAGAGACACTTTACATATTTAGGTTCCAAAAGACCTAAACTCTGTATTAGGAACTTACTTACTTACTGGGCAGCCAATGCTAGGACTTAGACGTGTTCGCGATGGGGATTACCAGGTGGGACATAACTGAACAATCCTCCCTAAATAAATTGTTAGGTAATAATTTTATTTAAAAAGTGTTTAAAAATAGTGTTTACAAACTGCCAGATGTTCCTATATACTCTAAGTATATGTCATAACCATTCCTTTTTTTCAATCTCAGAAAGATGGGGTGTTTGCTGTTTGGCGGGACAGGGGCCTTGCAACACTTGGTGAATTACATATAGACAAACAGTTTGCATCATTTAATATGAAAGCAAAATTTACCATCCCCAATTCTGACTTTTTTCACTTTCTCCAAATTATGCACTATATCAAAGAAAACAATTTCAAAGATTAGCCCAATCTTCAAGCCCCTGTTCCTCTGGACTCCAAACAGCTGATATCACACTTCGTATGTCTATTCACAACCGCCGTATCTACTAACCATCTGAAAGAAGCCGGTCCACTGAGCTGAATCTTAAAGTGTCTGATAACATTTGGGATGAAGGCTTGACTATAATCAGGCTCGATCAATGCCGGGTACAAACCGATTCAATACAAAGTCATCCATAAACTACTCGATGACCAAACTAAACCGAATTCCTCCATCTGTTTCCTCTTTATGTGGCAGATGTAAAGGTGCACAAGGCTCCTCAACACAGCTTTTCTGGCTTATGTCCTCATTTACACAATTATTATTGAAATATTTCAGTGGTTTTCTGGGGGGAGACGTTCTCTCTTTGGATGCTCAGAGACTGCTTTGAACTACATATCTGAGGAAAAATTGGAATTAATTGGAATGGTAGCAGCCAAGTGGATGATTCTTACCAGCTGGAAATCATCTAAACTCCCTGTTTTCAGACATGGCTCGACAAAATGATCATAATCATACAAATGGAGAGAATACGGCTCTAAATACTAAGGCATCCCATTCAAATCAAATCAAATCAAATTTTATTTATATAGCGCCAATTCACAACAAAGTTATCTCATGACACTTAACAT
>JBBPCS010000283.1:8687090-8726523 GCA_037974645.1 Hollardia meadi
GTGAAACATACAGTATAATTTACTCAACTCATCATCATGAAATATTATTCCACCATTCATCTGAATTTCATTTGTGTTAATTATAGACAATTATTTCTTCATGTAATGTCAGGGCCCTCTCACCTTTCAGCCAGTCATAGGTACCCGTGGCCTCTCTTAGGGTAACGAGCAGAACTACTGCAACCAAATTGCCAGTTAGCTCATGTTAGCTAGAGCAACAACAATGATAACATTGTTCTAAGTCATCCAACTAAATGCTAACTAAATGTTGCTGTAAATAAATAATTGACTCTACACAAACACATTCATTTTATGTAGCTTTTAAGCCTTAGCTTAACAAGGCAGCTCGTGCTTAGGTTGGCTGGCTTGTGAGCTTTTTTTACTCAGCAGTGAGTAATAAGCAAAGTTCAGAGCCCTGCCTAGATAGTTAGCCAGCTAGGTAGGTAGCATATGCATCCTTAGATAAATCAAAGATTTCAGTTTCTGTGTCTGTTTATGTTTATTTTGTTCGTTTACAACAACAGCTAGATAGCTAATTCAGAATTACTTTGACATTGTTGTTGTTGCTCCAGCTAACAGGAGCTAACTGGCTAATTCTGGTAACATTTGGCAGTTGACCTTGCTAGCTTAAAAGGCAAGGGATATGTGAATGAAATATTGTGAAATAAAAAAGTGACATAATGAGTGAAAAATAATTCATAATGTCAGAGAATATTGAAGAATCCAAGGTGACATATGAAACCTGAGATTTTAACTTAAAAATGACTTGAACAAATAATCAGGATAGTTGATTGATTTTGTGTTGATTTAAAAATGATTCATCGACTAATTGTTGCAGCTATAATATTGTTATTGGACTTTTATCGTTTGAGGTTAATATATCTTTGGTATATTCTGTTTAAGGCCTGCACACCTACAGGTGTTTCCACTTTCTCTGGCTGACAATCAAACATGGTCTTTATAAGGAGTTTAAGCAAACAAGTGTAAACAGTGGGTGGACCGTGGGTGTGTTGGTACTAACCACGTTAGTATACTAAGCCTGTATACGGTTAGGGTTAGCCTGTACTGTTGATTCATGTTGTCGTTAACAGGGCATTCCAATAATTTTACAAATTAAAGTGAAACTATGTAGCCTAACTTTTGCTAAAGTTTGGTAAAACAGCCCACAAGCAGAGAAGCTGCTGGGCTGATTTTAAGATATTTTAGGTCTGTGGTCTGTTAGTCCAATGTTAGACAGTTTCACAAAAATAAAGAAATGCTTATTTTAAGCATAAAATGTTAGCCAGGGTGGTTGAGTTGCCTGAGTCGAGACGTTGGAATCTGCCCACTCCACTGATGCCGAGTATGGAAACGGTGTATTTATGTTTACAATTCTCTCTGATATCCGGCTAGTGGTGGAGAAGAACTGAGGCCTGTGTTTCCTTGTTAACAATCAGTGACACCTGCTGTACAAACCAGATGAGAGGCAAAACCTCTGATTGTAATGAATTAAGCAACAGTTGTGTTTTATTGATCATACCGTAATTTCAACTTTTCATTTGAACGAAGAAGAATGGAATGTTTATTCTGTCAAAACTTATAAAATAATGTCTTCTGTGGCTCTGGAAGGAGCTTTGACAATGCCATCTGAGTTATCTCAAGTTGGGCTTGGAAACAACACATTTTAAACATTAAGCCTTTGTAACAAACTTAAAATTTGTGTGGAATTTGGAAGACATGGTGAGGGATGGTCCAAAAACATGCCATGTTACCTTATGGGAATTGTAGGAATGCAGCATTTTAGAGTTTCACCCACACTATGGACCAAAAGTCAGGATATTTTGACCTCTGCAGCATCGATTTTGAGTTCAACATTCTTTGTGAGTTCGCCCCCTCATGTAATTGCAATACTAAATGGCTGGAATACCCCTTTAAATTGATTTAATTTGATTCAATATTTTGGTGAATTTACACTATTTCAAAGCTATGGGATGACACTAAGACAACAAAAAATGACTACTGCCTGCTTGATCAACAAGTACCCACTCATATTTTTGGATATTTGTGGTGTACCACATTGTGTCGATCAGTGACTTGCTTGTGATTCTGAAAGAGTATAATTTCAATATAGGCCAATACTATTATTATAAATTATTAACAATAAGAAGTGCGCAGTGAAAAAGTAAGGTTGTTTTTACATAAATCTTGATGTTTCTTCAAGTTATGTTATGAATGAATCATCACAATGTTATGATTGCTTCGCTATACTGAAACTTGTAATAGATGATCATTTTGTTGCTCTATTATGAATGTAGCCAATACTGCCATCAGAAAAAAACTTTTTAAAAGCCAAATATCGACCCATTAAAGACAAAACATACTCATCTCTAACAATAACATCTGAACTTGTCTGATTTAATAAACGATTTCATTAAAGTTTTGTTGCTGGGTTCATGTGAGCCTCACTGTGCCTGCATTTTAATGCAATTATTGTGACGCTTTAAATTCTGTTAAATGTATTTAGTAAAAATTGAGAGACTGTCCAATTTCTATAAACATTATTTCTAAAACATGTAAAAAAAATATTCAGCACATAAAATACAATTACATTTTTCTGGGAAATGCATTTGTCTCTTCTTATAGATCAGAATATTGTCCTGCCTAAAACAATAAATCAAAGTAAAAAACATTACTGTGTAAAGTGAAAAATTCTATTATAGAATGTATTATACACTACATGCTGCAACAGCATTAACCTTAACGTGGGGAAACGCTTCAAGGATAGGTTTGATTTTTTTACAGTACTAACATGCTCATATACAGTATATTCAAAGTTATTGGTCACTGTAAACTACGTTTCCAACCTGAGGGCTCGGAAAAATGAATTTAGCCAAAGCTAATATGAGACTTTGGTAGTCTGAGCTCATCAATTCAAATGGGAACCTGCCAAAATTCTTACTTCATGTTACTAACGGGGGGAATTTCATACTGAAAAAAAACCCAACAACTTCAGAAGATACACTTTAACTGTCTTACACTGGCCTCATACAGTGTTAGCTACAGCTGAACTTAGACACAGAAAGAACACTGGATTTCGTCTCCCATCTCTTACATTGTTCTCATCAGAAAAGGGGCTCCTCATGGCAAGAATGGAGATAAGAAATGATTACAGGGACTAATAGCCATTTCCACATAATAATTGGCAGGAGTATTGTATCAAGATAGGCTTGTAAAAAATATCTTTTAAAGCTTTTTCTGTGGACTGTCTACAGTCACCATCAGTGCAAAGAACATGAAAGCCTAACAGATGAGGTGGAGGAGAAACATTAACCATATGGACATCATTTGATCCCTTTTAAGTTAATCTTTGCAGCACCAGAAAAGCAAGGCAGGATGAGAGAAAAGCACAAAATGTTAACATTTTATTTACAAAGTTGTTTTTTTGTCATACAGAAAGTAAAAATGTAGCTACAACCTTGATTTGTGCAACAGGCAGCCACACTAAAAAACATGGCTCGCTGGTTGCACAGCTGCTATAGCAATAATTTTATTGGGAAAAATAAGGAACAGAAAAAAAGACAAAAAATGAGAAATAATAAACCCAACAAAAAAAAAAAAATCATTCAGCAAAATATTAAAAGCACAGACCCAAAAACTAGATACCAGTCCCAAAGTCCTCACACGGGAATACATAAAGAGGGGTCGACAGTGAAATTGTGGAATGCTGAGTGCTGGGCTGCCTGAGAACCTCGGGGCTGTGGGGTGGGTGAGGTGGAGGGTGTTGGGTGGCTCTCAGTTCCATGGGGTGGGAGGGAAAAAAAGGGGGAGGGCAGCTCCACTTGGCCCACCCATCCAGTACAGTCTTGCCCCAATAAAAAGAGCTCAGAGCTGGGGGGTAGACGTGGATTACAAAGGCGGTGCGAGTTGTAGGAGGGCGGACGTTCGGGTTTGTTGGGGAGGAAGGGTAACTCGGTAGACTCTCGTTTTCAGTTTTGCTCTTAATCATCGTCTTCATCGTCGTCGTCGTCGTCCTCATCCTCTGGGTCTCGCTTTCTCTTCTCGCCTTTGCCAGTTTCTGCTTCTAGGGGGCAAAGAGGCATTCAGTGTCATGTGGTGTGACGGGGTGCCAAGACGCAGAACTTCAATCTTAGCAAAACGGCAAATATAAAGGGAATATTCCATCTGCAGGCACTATAACAACAACTGGACTCAGTCTAGCCCTTAAGTCCTGCAGGAATCACATTATGCAGGATCTATATATAACCTATTCTTTATGTAGTACATATCTTACAAATACCACAACTTTTAACATTCATTTAATGTTAATTATTAAACCAACTAAAATATTTCAGCATTATCAGCTCAAGTGAGCAGTATTGAAGAATGGTCACTATCATGTTTTGCTGTACCTACATGTTATAATGTTACAGGATTAGCAGCTCAAAATAAACTGTCAGATATGCATCTTCAGTATTTACAATTTTTAGGATTTAACCAACCTTTCTCTGTTGTACACCCATAAGCATGATTTTTAAATGTTACGATCAACATCCTAATACCTTTTTTTTTGCTAGTAACATATATGCTATCTTTTTTTGTTGTATTACAAATAGTCAATAATGTAATCACTGTGGCAGGCAATTGATAAAGATCTGCAACTTTCTTGAACTCTCCTGCATAAAGGTTCCTCTGTAAACATAACTACCAGCAGAGGTCATATTTCTGATAGAGTATATAGAGTATTTAGCATAAATATACATGTAGTCAACATTTTATGCACACATTTATTTTATTCAAATCAGCAGCTCATGTACAAATAAAATGTAAAATCTGAAGGTCACTGCTCATACAAGGCCAGGCTGCCTTCCCATTAGAAGCAAAACTGCTTTTTGTCTAACTGCAGTTTAAGTACACCCGACTACTGACCTTTAGCCACACACAGACCACACTTTACTAACACAAAAGCCAATATGATACTATGTAGAATTATTTTTGCATTCACTTTTAATAGCTATGAGAACCCACAAACAAGAATTAAAGAATGAGGGCTCATGTTATATTCACACAATTATTTTTGACTGAAAATTTCAACAATAAATGTAATTCGTACATTTTGAAATGCATAATGCTTCAACCCAATCTGTGCAAAAATCAGTGATGTTTTCTTGTACTTCATGCTCCTTAAGTACCAGGCAGTATAGGCAACCGCTCACCCATCGACATAACACCAATATAAACCCACTCGACCTTGCGCAGAGTTTGGAGTTGTAAAAAGAGAAGAGTTTCAGAGTGTTGTGTTGTTGTTACAGTAGGAGTTTACTGGGTTGAAATAAATTGAAGTGCTCTGGGATTTAATGTGTTTTGATATGTGAAGGGGCATTTACAAACCAGAGAAATGGTACATACCATCATCATCTTCATCTTCATCCTCATCTTCTTCATCCACCTCCCCATCCTGACCGAAATCTTCCTCCTTGGTAAACAAAAATGTTCAAGTTAAAACAGAAACAATGCATTTGTACTTCTTTCAAGGAAATGTTCAGCTAAATATCCCCGTCTAGCTTTTGTTACCTCATCCTCTCCGCTGACCTCATCATCATCCTCTTCTCCTTCTACCTCCTCTTCATCTTCCTCGTCGTCCTCTTCCTCGTCAAAGTCCTCCTCCTCTCCGTCCTCTCCGTCCTCGTCTTCCTCCTCTTCTCCCTCTGCAAAGCAAAAGTAACAATGATCATTCAACTGGGGTTACATGATATATACTGTCGGCTATCGGACGGTAATACGACGTCCATTTACTTTCATTGATTCAACAGGTGCAGCATCTACACATTCCCATACAGTAGGTTATTATTATTCTAACACAAAACAACACAAATGCAATTTGCAATATGTTCTGCAAGGGTTCAGAGACGAGGAATAAAGTCTGTACGTTTTAACACAAAAAGAGCTGTGGAATATTAAAACATCCAAATAAAATAAAATACATACCGTGCATCCCTACAATAAACCACAAACTACTTATTAACTACATGTTCAAACTGAGAGACACATTAAATTAAACTGTAATTAAACGAAGCCAAGTTCCAGGCAGGTGGCGATCGTGAGGTTAAATTGTATTCTCATATTATTTAACAGGATTGCATTTATATTATTCTCATTATTTGGTAGCAGTTTTTGTGTAATCCAGGATATCACTACAGCAGAAAGAACAGGACGTCATTATCAAGATACTACAACAACTTCTTACCTTCATCTTCATCATCATCTACACCGTCCCCGTCTACCTCTCCGTCAGAGTCAGAGGCTTCTCTGTCCTCCATGTCGTAACCATCCAGGTAGGTAAGCTGGGGCAGCAGCTTGAACACACTCTCTCTGTAGTCATTCAGGTTCGTCACTTCACAGTTAAACAGGTCCAAACTCTTGAGGTTATCCAGCTTTTTCTGTTGATCAGATGCAGTGAAGTACTGTGGTGAGAACTGCGGCTAAACTGCTGTCATGTCTTGAGTCAAGAATATTGCATGCCAATGTGTGTATACTGTGCATGAGGTTGGATGGTATTTTCGGTAAAAAAAAACAAAAAAAAAACAGTAGATGTACCATTCAATATCTCTGGTTGTATTAGCACATCGTAAGTATAAAGTTTAAGTTTCTCAACCGAATTTGCAGGAAATCTACTAGATCACTAAATACACTGCAATGTTAGCACCCGACTAGAAGAATCCTTTATGCAGTTTGCTCAGATGTCTTCTGTACATTTTTGATCCTACATGATTTTCAATTAATTATTAGAAATTCATGTAAGTTAGTAGGTATTAAATACATGTGCTACTGATAAGAACTGTCACTCCTTAACCTTTTCAGGGATATGTCAACTTGTACTAAAACTTACATTAACATGAGACAACAAAAGACACAGGGTCTGTTTGCAGATGTATATGTGTGGTGAATGCATACCAAAGGTTCCAATGTGCTGATGTCTTTCAATTTGTTGCCACTCAGGTTTAGATGTGTGAGGTTGGGTAGTTTCTCTGCTAAAACATCAAGGCCGCCGCTGATTCTGTTGTCACTCAACTCCAGCTGAAAGATGAAAGAAAATATTCCAGGCAACATGTCTCAATTTAGCTTTTAGATGGAGGTATGAAGGTGGAACATTATTATTTTTTTTATTATTTTTTTTACCTTTTTGAGTTTTCCTAGTTTGGGCAAGTTGGAGACTGAGATTAAGCCGACATTTATCAAACTGAGGAACTCCAGGTTGACAAACTCAGCTGTGAGGCCTTCGACTTTTCCTTCACCTGATCGACAATTGTCAAGCACAAGTTCTCGTACCTGAAATATAGAAAAGTATAATATCACATAAAACTTCTCTACTGTTGTATGCATTTAGTATAATTATACTCACTTTTTATCCATAACTACGACATAATTTAACAATAACAAATGTATAATACTGCATTATAAATTATCATAAAAACTCGAATTAAACGAAGCAATTTGGTTTTTGTAAACCAAATAATGGAGAAAACAAGCTGCCAGACAACATAACCATAACGTGTTTAATTGGGGATGTTGTCGTTTAGCAAAGTGGCTCTTTACTTTGTGTAAAATAATTAAGACATTTTGTAGTTGTAAAATATTAGAAAAACAAGCCTGAAGGCGGAGTTAGTAAAGTCCGTTAAAGCGAACACTGGTTGCGCAATTCAGTGTTGGACAAAAACGCTGCAAAAAAGTTGACAAACGTCAAAGATCACGACTTCTCAAGAAAAAACACCTAAATGAAAACTGTGTTTTCGTCTCAAAACACTTTGAACCATTGTGTCTTTAATTTATTCGGACACGACAGTAAATAAAACGATTTCTTTGAAATAAGGAAGAGTAGAGCAGCAGCTTCCCATGGCCTGCTGATGCAGTCACTAATGACAAATGCAATGATTTTTGTGAGCTAGCTTGCTACAGGCTAGCTATTGCCCCTTTTAAACGCTGCCGTGCAGAGGAGCAGCTAGAGAAGTCTGTCTGCCCGCCATTAGCCAACCCAACAGCAACGGAAAGGATTGCGAATACACCCCTAGTAAAGATTTTCTTTTTTTCGTAAAACCAGCTTTCATTGGGGAAGTGGAATATTCTTTGTCGTCGAGCGAACGACCGATATTGCCAGTTTGTTACAGGGTACTGCATCGTTTTCAGGGCGAAGTGGCTAAGGAAATATACTGAGAACGGAAATTTAGTAAAAACAAAGATGGAGACAGTTCCTTTCTCCCAGAGCTTCAAAGACGACAGAATGACAACATGGCGATTCCTGAGATACAGTATGCAGTTCTCTGAACACTTCAATGGCAAACAGTGATATTTAGAAATAGTAATTATCGTTACTTACACATTATCGAAGTTAATTTTCGATGTTAAATTAGTTTTATTTCATGCATGAGTCGAGAGGAAACGCCGACGGTCGAGTTTTTGGCTGCCCACGCATCAAGCGCGGTGCACCGGATCTCCGTGTAATTCAGGCAGGCTGGTTAATGAAGCCGCTGGCCAACAAATCCATCCATTTAGTTACAAACAGCGTCAAGTTTAGCTTTAATGGCGATGACTGGACGGAAATATAGTTGTGTTTTATGTTTTAAGTGTACAACTAGGTATATTTTGATGTCTTTGAGCAGTGTAGCGAAGGGGGTAATATGGCGGGAACAAAAATACTAAGTTAGATGGCTGCTGTCTGGTTTTGACTCCCAGTCATCTTATCATTAGGCTTAATTAAATAAGTTTGCAATGTTTAGACGAGTAGATGGGAAGATAAGAAAGGGCAACAAACCTGCTATATGAGTGTGCAAGCTATTTTAGGGAATTAACTGCTGCACACTCCCTTTAAAAACTTACAAATTGCAACATCTTAAACGTGGCTCTAACCAAATCTAGATCACAGCAGTAGCTGGCTGTTGATACTTTATGTAAATATCAACCGGCGAAGGTTAGAGTAAAGGTAGCTTAACATTAAATGGTCAAGGTATGGATGACTCGTGAATCAAGTGACTGTTTTTTGTTGTCGCTGCTGTATCTGGTCATTTGATATTGCTATTAACGTACAAACTGGAATTTCAATGCATAATTCGTGATCGGCGATGGCTCTTTTAACCAGAATGCTACTAAAACTCTTTTTTTTTCTCTCTAACGCCTTGGAGTTGTAAAGAGTATTTGGAATAAAAAAGCGCCCCATTTTAGCAGTTACGCTAGCAGCAAACATGGCTTCCAATGTCTGTATAAAATATACCACTCTATGAATGCCAAACGCGGCGCAGTAAGGACATTTCCCAGTATATTAGCGTTAAAAGAAGTTTACTAATTGTGCTACAACGGAGGAGTCGGGCTGAATCGTGTGTGCACCACTGACCAAGGAGGCTGCGAAACGGTTAAAGCACTGCAATAATGCCAGCAAGCTGAGGAATCGCCGTTTCAAAGTAACGATTGAATATAGCTTTTTCTCGCCTCGTTGCCCCATACGCCCAATCCAGAGCAGTATAAAGATTAAGCTTGTTGTACTAGTGTTTTCCGCCCCATTATAAACGAGAAACACAATCTAAAGCCCATGTGGTCACCATTACGTTAGCCACACAGGTCACTCGCAAAGCAAAAAAGTAGCAAGCTGGCTAACAAGGCTAGCCCGAAAACTAAGGGTTGGTTTTAAAAAGCACGACTCACATCAGACGGTGTCCTGTTTCTTAGCTCCAAGTGGATCCTCTTTTTCATTTCCATCTTGCCCTATGAAAGTTAAACTTTTCTCTCTTGGGTTTTGGTGGGATCTTCAGTCCAAAGGCAGAGATGCCCTAATGGAGGGAGAATATAGGACTGTATAATGAACTGAGCCTAACGCTAAGTTAGTCGGAGAGAGGAGAAACCATGGAGGGAAACGGGACTGAAACAAAATATATGCTCAACAGTGCCATCTACGTTCAGAAACGCCAATCGCCTCCACAAAGGCATTGCAGTCACAAAACCTGACGCTGCCCCGTAATGTGCTATGGTGCAATTTATTTCTGCAAGGAATGTACTGTACTGTGTTTAGTGAAGACAAGAGCCTTTTATAAATAAAGTCACTGTTGTTAAATAAAGGAAAGCAGAATACATGTGTACAGTTTAACCAATATAGCATTCAACCAATAGACGTCGACAAAGTAGGTCATATGGTGAACTTTGTTTATCTGCTTAACTTAATAAAGTTTCATAGCGTCAAAACATGCCCACGTTTGATTATATTTAACGTTATATTCTAATTGTTTCATATTCATATATGTGGAATGAAGGCAAATATTTAGCATCACAAAGAAATCCTGTTTTGAATGCTATCAAACCTGTTGACCAAAGCAGACACATCTTTGTTTGGGTTTATTTGTAGCCCAGTTGATGAATTTGCGATTCTTGTGGCAATTCTGATCAATAAACTGCATAATGGATAAAATGTTGTTGTGCTTTCGCTTCATAAATGTTAGATTCTTTTACGCATTTGGACACATTGCGAGAAAGGAGGGGTGTGTTTGGTTTGCAGTAAAGAGAGCATTGTATATGCATAAGGAGAGTGGGACTCCCCCCTCCAACCCCACCCCCTTTACTTCCTGAGACGCCAGAGCCCCTAAGTAGAAGTCAACTGAGTCTGAATTGCTGAACCTTATTAATTTATACATATTTATATAATAATCAATGATATTTGGGGTTTTTATATTAATTTTATGGTTGGTCATTACGGTAAAGAGGTAAGAAAAATGAACAAAGGATCCAAGCTATAATGCTATATCCACTGTCTGGGTCAGACTATTCAAATAGTCCATATTTGGCCATGTGCAATTTATGTGGAGGCTATAGAAGGTATATGGATATAAACTAATTAAATCAGTGTGTGGTAGTTGAAAAGACACACCAGAAGATGGCACTGTAATATGTGCTTTGACATTCCTCAAACTTGAGTTTCATTGTTCAGTGGTTGGGTTGTGTGTGACTGGCTGCCTTTTCTGCCTTTGGCTTCAACAGTAATGCTGATAATCATCTGTACCTTCTTGTGTCTGACTTTTATACCAGCTGAAGAGTTAACTGTGCAGCCTGTGGTCTTTTGACCAGCTGTTCAAGGTAGTGTGAATGTGTGACTATACGTGTGCCAGGTTTTATTTAAATCTAACAATGGGACAGTTTGTCCATCTGAGTTAGTGTATATCCCAGAGAAGTAGGTTATTATGTTTGGCATGTTACGGCCTTGCAAGCTGATGTTTTTGAATTGTAGGAATTGAAGTAGCATATTTTCCACAGCAGCTTGATTGCACCCATAAATTCAAACATAAAGCATGTGCTGCATGAAACAGACTAATTTAGATTGACATACAATTCTCCTACTATAATCTCGAGTGTGCGTCAATTGCTAGATGCTCCTTTCAATACAGATGTGAGTGAATTTAACAATGAGACCCTCAACATTTCCCCTACAGTGCTGGAGGCAATTGGCAGTTAAGTGTTATTTACTCTGCTTGACAGCTTCTTTCTTCGAGTGGCTCAAACACACACATCAGGGCTCAATGTGCTGTGAGAAGATTGAGAACACACCCCAACTGAGTGGCTCTCCATCTGTGAGATAAGATGGGTATGCCCCCTTACTCCAGTCAAAGACAGGATTTCTTGCTTCATCTAATGGTTTTTCAGTACTTTAGAAGACATTACCTTTATTAGAAGAAAAAATATCTTATATTCTTAGATTTTTTATTTTTAGTATGTTTATTATTATTTATACAGGAAGTAACATGTAGGGCTTATTATATATTGAATATTGGCTTATTTATATCATATTCAGACCTTAATTTAACTCTACCTGTTTAGTACCCTTAGTCGACATCAGGCAATTTAGACATTGAATAACTGTCTAAATTCAGTCAAAGTAGGCTATACTTTTGCTACTGCTAAGCAACAGCAATATTTTTAGCTTTTCTATCAGCTGCCTGCATAAACATGCGTGCAAAACAGAAGAATCCTTTTTATTTTCCAGCCTGTTCACTAATTAAAACAACATTTCACACAAATGATTTTTGCTTTACTTTGAGTCTAATACGCCTACTCTATATGTACTATATTTCCCCCTTTACTACACACAGTATGCTGTATATATTTTATCCCTGTCACACACAGCCCACACACAACTTGCTTCAGTATTTTTTTTTTCTCTGTCAGTGCAGTGCCAACTCCTCCAGCTTTACAAATATGATAAGACCAAAGCTGCAAGAACTCTCCCAACACTACGGTAATGGTTAACCAGATAATTCATTTAGGGGTGGGAATACAAAACAGTCAGACGTTATTCTGGTTTTTTTTTTCTGTACTTGCCCGCCATCAATGAGTTCAATTCATTCATAGCAGGACGCAGGATGGAGGAGCCGTTGCAACAAGAGAAACAAGAGTCGGATTATAAAGATCTGAATGAGGATGAAGGTTAACTTTTAATATTTCTTCTCTTCCTTTGGCATTAAATACTTCAATAGTTCCACACTAGAAAGTTGAGTGAGCTAGTTATTGATTTACACACACATGGTGCGATGTCAGCCCTGACACAAATATTTTAATCAATAATTTAACAAGAGTTTAATCTATCTATGTACCTTACAGTGGAAATGTTTCTTTAAAAGACTTGCCAAGGCACAGCTGGAAGAAATCATGTCTGTCCATATGTGCCATCAGTCATTGACATTTACATGTCGTGTAAAAATACTGCTTTGCATATCTTTGATTTTATATTGCCCTTGTTGGAATGCTTTCTCTGAATGGGTTTCTGTTTCATAGGTGGGATCCGTCGACGACTGAGGGACAGGGATCTTCTCAGGAAGAGAAAGGCTGAAGCAGAAGAGAAGGAAACTAACCAGTGGGTTTTTGGGTAAATTTATAGAAAGTTAGTGCAGTGACCTACATTTAGAGCTATGTTCACTTGGAGTTACCATCATAAGTTTAGCAGTAGAAACAAATTCTACAAATTCAAGTACTTATATGCCAGTGTAATGACAGTAAATAAAGTAAAAATAGAATTTATGCATTGGTTAGGAAGATTTAATAAGGCTTTATGAATAAAACTTGCATTATAAATGACTTTACTGCACAATGTGAAAACATTATCAACTGCTTATCATTCCTCTGCTTTATATTGTATGTGGAGCAAGAGGAAACCAAAGGTTGCTTTGGTGTCTCTATTGACGCCACAGATCCAGGTCAAGGACTTTGTACTATTAGCTTTGCAATAGTCTCACAAAGAGCTAATATCAATGTCCACTGATATTGAGGTTGATTCCAACTGTTGTACTCTTTCAGGGTGGAGAGCCAGCGGAAGAGACGGGCTGGGGAGAGGAGTGGTGCAAAGAAGAGAGGGAGGCCCAGAAAGTCTGAGCCCACACCGGAGATATCTGTTATTCAGGAAGAGGCAGCAGCGCCTCAGGAAGCTCCTGCATCAGTGGTGTTGTCTGAACCCGCTGAGATCATCCCAGATCAGACATTAGGCTCTCTATCCCTCTTACCTGCTGTGGAATCACAACCAGCATCTGTCGTTGCTGCTCCCCTGCCAGTGTTTGGATCTGTTCAAAGCCCTGTCTTTCCTCCTGCTCTGGCTCCTCCAGCTTCAGCTAACCTGACTCAAACCCCCTTTTCACCGTCAGCTCCTGCTCCAGCTTCCACCAAAGATCTAGATATAGCTCCAGTCCTTGTCCAAAATTTGGCTCCAGCTCCAGATGCTCCGGTCCTCGCTCTGGCCCAAGCCCCTGTTCCAGCTACTCCTTCAGCTGCAGCACCTGCTCCTCCCACAGCTCCTAGCCAGGTGGGGGTCCTCTACATAGAGACAGAAGACAGGGAGGACCGTAACCAGGTCACAATTGAGGACTTGGGTCCAGATGAGGAGGAAAACATCTCTCTATCTCAAGACAAAAGAGCAGATGAAGGTAATAAAGAGGAGATTTAGACTGCCATGAAGAAAGTAATTTTGAAACATTGCCTGGTTGAAGATCTCCAAATTAACTGTATCCTGTCTGTCTGTCTGTCTGTCTTTTTTAGATTTGAGTGGGACACCATCGATCAAAGTACCTGAACAAAACAAATTGTTCTCAGTTCCCACCTTGTCCTCACCACCTCCTCCACAAGAATATCTCCCAGGAAATTTGTTTTGATATTCTATAACACATTTCAGACACTACTTCAGTTCATAAACAGGGAAACCAGACGACATTGTTTTCGGTCACAGTTTTTTTCTGAGTATTACTCTGGTTAGTGTGCACCCTGTTGGTTGAGGAGAACAAACATGTTGAGCATATGCATTACTTATTTGACAAATGTATAAATTCAAACCTGTATGCTTATTTATTCTGGTTTGTGCTTCACGGCAAAGCTCATGAATTCTATTTTGTATTTTGCATTTAGGAAACAGCAAATTGTGCTTGCTTTTATTTAAAAGTAAATGCTATTAATCAGTGGTAATTATGTATTTGTAATTGTGGATTTATTTGACTGAATTTTTGTAAAAGTTGTTTTTCATTTAATAAAATACACCGCTTACAATCAGACTGACTGTGGTCATTATTATCTGTGTCATTTACAGACATACAATGTGTAAATGTGACGAATATGTGATCAATAATTAAATAAAACAGATTTCATTTGAATTAATTAAAAGATTTTTGTTCCTCTATTTACATTCTTGCAACATTTGTTCATACCATAGATTCTACTGGTGTTTTTGTACAGGCTTTAATGATGTCAGAGTTATTTTGGAACAGTCAGTAGATTTTTTTTGAGGATATATCTTTTTATGGGAAATCAAGCATTTTACATTTTCTTCTATATGGGGTAATACTCACGAATAAGAATTAATTCTTCTGATGAATGTAAGTATAAAAATTGCCAAATTTTACTGTTACATTTGTGGGTAACAGTGGTAGAAGTATTCAGATCATTTGAAGTAAAAGTACAAATACCAGATTCTGAAAATACTCCAGTGAAAGTCCTACATTAAAAACATTACTAAGTAATAAGTAAAGGTATGTAAGTAATGGCAATATGATACTTAAAATGATATAAAATGCTAAAGTATCAAAAGGAAAAAAAACATTTGACTGCAACAGCAATGCATCATAATGCTATGATGCATCGTATGTTTTTTGTGTTGCTTCCTGTGAGAACCACTCATCTCTACAAAGTCAATTTTCCAGAAAACGGCCCTGTTCTCAGCCGTGGGACAATGCATTTATGAGATAATCCAGATTAATAGTTTGCTTCTCAGCCCATAAAGTAACACTTAATCTATCAGTTTATCAAAAAAAAAAAAATCAAATTTATTTCATTTGAACTCACCAAATTGAAAAATATATGATTTTCATTGAACAGGCAGGGTACGAAATTTTTTTATTTGCATAGTAACTTGTATATTACGGCTATCAGACAAATGTAGAGAAGTAGAAAGTAGAATATATGCCTCTGAGATGTAGCTACAGTATACATTTGACCACTGATAGGTAAGCTGCATTTTAACGTTGTAGCTGTTGAGGTGCAGACAATTGTAACTTTATATTCTGTTTCATCTTTAATTATGCATTGTATTATATGATATAATCTTACATTTTGTATGTGAAATTTGAATCTGTAGGGTAGAAAGTCAGCTGAGCTGTCAGATAAATGCAGAATGCAACAATATGTCCCTCTAAAATGCAGTAAATATAGAGTAAAAGTACTCAAGAGCAGTACTCGAGTAAATGTACAGTACTTACATTCCACCACTGATTCTATGTTAAAGCTTTAGTGTCTTAAGTCAATGTTCTGTTTTGATAAATAAAGCTTTGTTTAAAAAAAAAGAGTAAATGATGAACGTGAATTTAACTCTTGGCTGCCCTCTGCTGGCATGCAATGCTACTGCAGATATATCAATCACTTCTGCATCATTCATGTGTAATTTCTGAGCATTAGCTGCAAGTAGTGTTTTCTAATTACAAAACGTTACACAATATACATGATGATACAAATCCCAAAACGCTCCACTGCTCAGACAGCTTTTAGTCTGCGTTGTCACGTGAAACACTACAACAGGAAGTCCAACATGCGCTTCCGCATAAAGGCAGTCCCACATGTTTCGTTAGCGTGAGGTTCGTTGCTGTTTAGCGGTGAACTGACAGTTGACTTATTAAAAACTCTCTTTTCTTTTTGTCTTCCTTTATATCGGTAAGATGATTCCTCTGTGTGACTGCTGCGGTGAACACATTAGTAAATTGAATCAGCAGGTTTCTGTGATGAGAAAAGAAATCAAGAACCTGAGGTATGTTTACAACATGGCATGTAGTAAACAAGTGGAGAGATGGATGTGCCAGAAACATTTGGAACAGTATTTTTCTCTAGACAATGCTTTAATCAGTATTTTGTTATCGTCCTGATACGCACCGCTACCTTGACTTTTGAATTAGCATTGTCTGTCTTTCTTTGTTGATATTGTATTTCTTGTGACATGGTATGTATTTACTATCTGCCCTTTTTTTTAACAGGCAGATGTTGGACAGTGCAGTCAGAGCTCATCGCAAACATATGTTATCCATTCAGTCTGCTGTGTCAAAGATTGGACCCTGGGAACCTGGTAAAGACCAGACACCACCTTCTCCAGAATTATCACTAGACAAAGGTAATTACCATTTGTACATTTATGAAGTATACTTACATATACATAATTCAATAAAATAAAATTAGAAACCCGCCAACACATGGCAAAGTGCAAATGACGGATGAATGCATGAATGATGGTGCAGAGTACTGGTATGTAAAAAATAAATACATTTAAACAGCAGCGAAGGAAATGTGCAGAAAGGATAATCTGTAATACAAATGTTCTGAATCAAAATATTGCTGACTGTGTAACGTTCCAGGAAACATCCAGACAGTCCCGATTGGCTACATCAGTTCCTGTTTCTCTGTGAAGAACGGGACCCCCAGACAGCCCACAATCTGTGGCCCCTCAAGGGCCGAACTGCGCATCCAGCAGAGTGTCTTCAATAACCCTGAGCACGCTCTGTTGGGCCTGGAGCACTACTCCCATGTCTGGTAGCTCACATACAGTTGTTGTTCAGGGTTCGGGGCTTTTATTATTATTTACTATTATTACTATTTATTATTTTATGCAAGGTCTAAAACCACCTTTGCACACGTACAGACTTTATGTTTCCATTGTTTATTTGATGTCATCTGTGTATTTCCATTTGGTCTCTGCAGGATCATCTTTGTCTTCCACAAAAACAGGCAAATGAGTTACAAAGCCAAAGTGAAGCCTCCCAGGCTCAACGGTCAGAGAGTTGGTGTGTACTCCACGCGCAGTCCACACCGACCAAATGCCTTGGGCCTAACTCTAGCTAAACTTGATAAAATTGAAGGTAGGTGTCATTAACAAAATGTATCTTAAATTAGTAATTGTGAGTGCATATGTACAGATTTAAAAAAGTTTAAACTCTAAATTATACTCTACACTAATGTATAGACTATTCTTTTTTTCCCCATTTGCAGTTAAATGAAATATAGTCTAAAAGTCTAAGTCTAAATGTTCAGTGTTCAAATTTAACCTCAACCAAAGAAACATGTAATTGACTCTGCTTCGTAGAAACAAATGCATCTCTAACTTCATTTTCTAGGTGATACGATACATCTGTCCGACATTGACATGATTGCTGGCACCCCAGTCCTGGACATCAAACCCTACATCCCAGAGTACGATTCCCCCAACACCAGGAAGGGCATGGGCTCAGAGTCATATGACTCACACACAGAGGAACCACAGGCAACTGTTGTGTTACTAAATGAGCAAACAGATATATTAACCCTCCAAAAGGACTCAGAAACAGATGCTCAGTCAGACCTTAAAAGCGAAAGAACTGATGATGATGTCTTGGGAGGTCTCCTCTCAAGAGGCACATCTGAAGCTGATGTTCCTGTCACAGATTCATCTCGAGTCAGTGTTCAGTTTTCTCTCCCCAAACACCTAAAAAATGTGCTGGCGGACGTCAAGGCCTATGTGACCCAAGGTGACCTTTACCAGGTGGGTTGTGAGAGCGAGGAAGAAGTTTCTGACTCTCCCAAAACCAAACCACTAGAGTCAACGGTGGACCACCCTTGCTATGGAGAGGAGGCCTACAGCACCATTGCTGGCTGGATCAGAGAGCCTCCTGTTGGCAGTCTGGAGGTGCGCTTCACCCCTCATGCTGAGAGGGAGTTGGCACAATTCCTTCCCACACACCTGTCAGGTAAGCCATTATGCATTATAGTATGATCAAGCCAGGCTGATGTTCTCCACAAGAGGGTGCAATTATGAAAGAGATGAATTTGAAAACAGTCTTTCATAACACACAGGACCCTCTGAGAGTGACAGACCCAGGTTCAAGTTTCTGCACAGTTCAGAGGAGGCTGCTGCCGCCATCAGAGGAGTACTGTCAGCAGACCCACGGTCAGTTTACAGGAGGACACGCTGCAGAGACAGACTCTTCTTCTTTACCCTAGACACGGCTGACATCACCTGCTGGTTTGGACGAGGCTTTGCTGAAGTACTGCAGGTCCGACCTGTTGAGCAACACATTGCCTCAATGTGAGAAACCCTCCCAGTCGGCAACGGCAAAGTTTCACGTGTGCATAGAAACAAAACGGAGTCTGTCAAACTTTCCTCACCTGGACAGTTCCAGGTTCTCCACTGTCAAATGTGTTTCAGTGTTAAGAGTGGTCATTTAGACTTTATTCAAATCAGACATATAAATGACAAGGTATGTTAAATTTTGAATAGTTTAAAGATTTCCAAACAAATTATGTTAAAACGGGAGTGACTGTACAAATTCTGTAAATTCTTTTCATAATCTTCAGTATAAAGGCTTACCCACTAGCCCCATACTTCTTCATGATTTATTGAATTGTTTGACATTTGTCTTTGGTCAAGACTTATTCTCTACTGGTGTTAGGTAGTGATTTTGTATTTGTATATTGTAGGCCTATATCATTTCCACTTTCTTATGTTTTTCTTAATTTTGAAGCAACTGGCATTCTACCTATAGCAAAAATAAACTGAATGATCATGAATGAGTAGATGTTTTTGTTTTTATGTTTTATTACTGTATAACTAACAATTAACTGACTTGTTAAAGAACAGGAGAAGCTTGTAGAAAAGGAAGGCTGTGACTTAGTGCGTTAAATGTCAAAGTCTTTTGATCGGTGAAGTAGGTTTTTGACTAAAATGAGACACATCAAGGTTAGGTACAAGGTATGAGGAAAAAAAAGAGAATTTTTATGTTCAGGCATAAAATTATAACGAAAAATTAAGACAAGCCTACAGTATATAAAACCGACTGTAGAAGATCAAAAGAACAAGAAAAGCTCCCTAGCGTAGTGACATTAGCTTCCTGTTGGGGGCAGTAGTGTGTGGTTGTACGCGATACGCCCCCCAGTGTGTGACAAAACTAGCAAAGAAGAGAAAGGGACCAATAGGAGAGCTGACATTTGTGTTTTGAATGAAACGCGGTTGGGTTGCTAGCAGCTCAACGTTAGGTTTGTTTACCCCATTCTCGTCTCCTTTACAACGTTGGTTAAATTTGACTGGTAAAAGTTGGACGGTAAGTGTGCTTTTGTATGATTTCACGAGCTGCCTCACCGAATCCATATTTTGGTTTATTTAAAATGTTCATTATCTGACGCTGTCTTGAACTTGAGTTAACGTAGCTAAGTTAACGTTACGCTAGCTATCGACTTTGGACTTAACAAAACTAGGAGTTTGCTAGCCTACGCTCGTTCATTTTATTCGTCCAACGGTAGTATTCTCTTGTACATCCAAGTTAGGTTGGGTTCATTATTAGCGCTTATGAGTGCACTAATAAGCCTAACGTTACATCTAAATGCCAGTACTCAAAACGTAACGTAATGTCATTGGGTCCTTAGCTAGCAAAGTCACATGAATTTATCTTTAGAAACTGACTTAACGTTAGTATCTGACCACCAAGCAGTTTAATCAACTAGTTTTTTTCGTTTTGTTTTTTAAACGTTTAATAGAAAAGTATCTTTATTTACAGTTGTACAATCCCTTTCCCAACATTCAGAGGAAGAGAGTATGGAGATGGCCTCCAGGAAGTCAAGTTCCAGTGGGGAAGGCTTAGTAAGACTTTTATGATCTCTTATGCGCAATATGTGTTGTTAAACTATGACTGCTTGCGCAGTCATAATAATATTTTTGTTTGACTTCTGTTGATGCTAGACTTCAAGCAGATGTGGAGAGCGTACCCCTCTGAGAAGTCTGGAGAATGAAACGCTGCATCTGTCAACTCCATCATCGAGGTTCAAATCAAAATCACTACTCGGGTCAGATGTGAAATTGACAAAGGTGAGTAAGTTTATACTAATATTTGGAAATGCTTCTATTGTTTGTAATGTCTTTGTGACTTTTTCTTACTTTCCATTCATTCTAATCAACAGGGTGATAATCCTCTGTGTGACCCAGAGTCCCACTGGCAGTCTTCTCCATCCAACAAAGTGATACAAACCAATGATTTCAATATTGATATGACAACTACTGAGACGGCTTGTGGACTTGGAGATGTAACATTTAAACCCTTCATCTGTCCCGGTGGGGAGGTTGAGATTACAGACTGTTCACTGTGTGCAGAAGAGAGTATAGTTTTGCCCAAGGATCAGGCAATGAAAAACATTTGTGAAACAGAAGATACAGGCATCTCTGACAGTATGATAGGCAAGGCATGCAGTGACCACATAGAACACCCCTATCACAATCCTGAGATGAAAGATGCTTCCCTGGTTGACATCAGCACAGCATGTCTCTGTGAGATTTCAAACACTTCACTAGCTTCTAGAGACTTAGATGATAAAAGTGCCACACAAGATTTTGCAACTTTTCAGCATGACTTCTGCGGGAAGAAAGATGTCACTTGGGAATCCTTTGTCTGCGATGGTGGTGAGGTAGAAGTTTCTGATGTCACCAGACTACAAGATGAGACAATTCCTCTGCCCAAGGCACAGCTTGGTGAACATTTACAAGACCACAGTGTAAATACAATAAATCAATCTGACTTTGGCCAACTATGCCAAGCGGAACATGAAGATCATCCCTACTGTGACATTGAAAATGGTGTTGGTGTGATTTCCACCTTCTCTGAAACCACAAATGGTTTTGAAGAGCCTGCAAATGGACTGAGTGATGTAACCTTCAAACCATTTAACTGCACTGGAGGTGAGATTCAAATTTTAGATGGCACTACACTTGGCAATGAGACTGTTCCTCTCCCAGCTGACCAAACTGCTGCCTGCAGTGAGATATACAATTATGATGTAGATCCAAGCATGCTTGCTAATGACCAAGATGTGCAAAACATTGATGATCATTTAGATCACCCATACTGTAACATTGAAAGTTATCCATCAACCCCAAGTAGCAACCTTGCCATTACCCAGGAACCATTACCATTCAGCCTTGGTGCTGTGGATGAGGCTAAACATATTAGCTTGGTTTTAGCTGATAGCCAAACTAACAGACAAGAGTGTGTTACGTTAGTCTCTTTCATCAGTTCCGAAAGTGAGGTTGAAGAATCAGATGGTACTAGGTTGTCTCAGAAGGCTTCCCCTCTGCCTGACGACCAGGCTGTGATCTGCCAGGCCCTGGATTACAACGATTCACCTACTTCCATTATGCAGGATCAAATTCAAGAAAACTACAAACAACCTAACAGCCATTTAGAAAACAATGAAGTTCTGGTAGACACTGACCCTCCAGCTATCAGTACATCATCACTGACAAACTCATCTTTAAAGAAATTGGTTGATAAATCTGATAACTCTCAAATTCAAGAAACCTCAAAAAAAGAGAGTGCATTGCCTTCAGTGCTGCATAGAACAGAGTCTTCTGACTGCAGCCATCTTCTGGCCTCGGCAGAGACTCCTACACCTGTGGAAGTGCATCTGGAACGTATCTCTCAAATGCACCTCAGCAGTGGACCCCATCAATCCAGTGAGGTGAAAGACAGTGCTCTCGGTTCATCTGAGAATGGACCCGTTCTTTGTAACTCTGCAGAAAAACCTCCCGCAGAAAACCTCCCTGATGTTTTAAAGGTGCTGTCGGAGTGTCCTTCAGTAGCTTCAGCTTTGCAGTTTGGACTCCTCAGTCCTGTTATTAGGAGAGCCTCACTATTTGTATCAGAGGCTAAAAAGGATCCTGCTGTGGACCAATTTTTGACTGACGATTCTGCTCTCGAGGTCGAAAAGAGCTTGTTGGCTCCTGTTAATGTCAACCCCACCGGGACATGGGCAGAGCACTTGGAGAGCCCTATGCCGCGTCCTCTGTTTAACTCTACAGCACTAGGTTGCAAGTTCCAGCCAGTTTCAGTCACTGAGCCAATTGAGGATGTGGGTGTGAAGCGTTGTGCAGCCCCTCAGCCTGAAGTGGAGAAGCCTTTTCTGGATATTCCTTTGATTCAAGATGGTCCTCTTCAGCAGCAGCTTCGACAGATGGCAGAGTTCCTCTTCTTGGCGTCAGGAAAGATTGGTCTTGCTGCTGTCTCTGCACCGCTTCCGCCTCCTGCTGTCGTCACGGTCCCGTCGGCAAAAGCTACTCCTGCGGAATCCCACAGTGTCTGCGTGGGAACCACTCCGATAAAATGGGTAGACCACAGCATCAATACATCTGGCCAATTTGAGAGAAAGAGGGACTTCTCTGTGGTTGATTCCTGCACTCTGACTGACCCACTCCTGTGGAAGTAAGTGTTGCCTCTGGACTAGCTATTTAATAGAACTTAGGTTTTATAATTTTGACATGGCTAATTTAGGTTTATGTATTTTGTCTGTCTTCTCACATTCTGTTTGTGTGCTCTCAGTGTACCTCCAGGCAGCCTAGAGTGTCTCCCCAGACAAGAGCTTGAGCAGAGGTTAAGATCTAGCATGATCATGGTGGAGGCTCTGGTGCAGCAGCTGGCTACAGCCAGAACACATGGATGTCCTGCAGGTGCTGTGCCTTCAGACCTCAGGGAGAAACAAGTGCAGACAGACCACACTGAACTAAGTCAGGTGAGGACACAGTCAGAGTTTTTGTGTTTGGGTAGATTTATTTATTTTACTATGATGACGTCTTAAGTTTCTTTTAGTTCAGCTGTCTGTTGTTTCTCAGAGGCCACAATTTCTGTTTCATGGCTTATCTGTTCTGTGTTTTATATAGACCACAATGCACAGAGATCTATATTTGAAGGCTTTGAGTAGGATTGGTGAGTTGGAGCTGGATGGAAGTTCTCTACAGAACCTCATCCAGTATATGCAGGACATGAGGGTCACCATGGTGAGGACACAAACATGTTCTATGTTACAAAATAGTTTAAAATGTATGGATAAAAGCTTCTGACAGGCCATTGTGTTTAAAGACTTCTTACACATGTACACAAATTGTGTGAAATTATGTTCTATACATTATCATTATTATACATACAGTATACATTATTGTATGTGAAGGCACCATGTTTTACATCACATTTAACTGCGTGTATTTGTCCCACCAGACTTCTTTGAGTTGTGACACAGATATTGCTCTCTCTAACATGAAGCAAATGGGAGACATTGTCAGAGAGGACCATCAAAGCCTTGTTTCACATGTGTGTAAACGTCTTTCATATCTTTGCCTTTTTTGTAATTATCCAGTGAGTATGAATTTGTTAATCTGAATTTTCCCTGTGTTTAGTATGGACAGATGAAGTCTCTATTTGAGAAAACAAAGCAGACACACACAACAATGATGCAGAAGGTCAAAGATGCTCTTCACCATAGAGATGACATGAGGATACAGATGGAGGAGGCCTTCACAACCAAGGAGGCGGTAAGCACAGGGACAGATCTCTTAATTGTTAATGCGACCTTATATATGTTTTGTCAATGCTATTCCAACCCTTGTTCAAGTGCCTTGACTGCAGGTAGCAAAATAATTGTTTATTTTGTATTTATAAAGCCAGTTTCTAAAAAAAACAGGGCTGTACTTTGTTAAATATATAAGTTTAAATAAAATTGAAGTAACTCCTGTGCTGTTATTGGAGAAAAAATCACATGCATGTTAATGTGTAATATTTTATGTATCACGAGTTTTGTCTCATGGAAAATGTTCAAACTGCCTTCTAAAAATAATTCTGAGTTAATGTTTATGGTCGTTGATGTACCTTTTGCTTTTTATAGCAATCTTCACTCCAGTGTGTCTGGTTTTCTGTTTCCAGGCCTTCAGTGCGATGGAACAGCTGAGGACACACTGTGCCAAAGAAATTTCAGAGCTGGAGAGGATTGTGGGTTCTCAGCAAGAACTGTCAGCTGCCCTAGACCAGACTTACCCAGAACTGGTAACAGAGGACAGGCAAACACTGAACAGATCTATTTATCTATTCAATATAACGTCCATCAGAATGTCTTTAATTTGTATAATTGCCTCTTTTTTTCCCACTAATGCAGGTTGCATTAAACCAGGCCTACACTGAAACGCTGAATTCTGCTTCTGATATTTTGTCCGCAACCATAAAGGAACAATCCGGTTTGATGGAAGAAGTACGTTCAATACATGTTTTCAGATCTCAAATCTGTCACAATTCCTAAAAGTTACAATCTACAGGATGCTTAAAAAAGATCAAATGAGCAGAAAGGACCCAAATCTGGTGTGACACAAATACTGACACAGCATCAACAGCGTCTTGTTTGTAAACCATTTTGTGTAAAGTTTGGTCTGACAACGCAACAGTACCTTACATTTTACTCCCTTGTATGGTGTTTGAATGGTGACAGCATTTACAACTTTGTTTTAAATGCAACAATGCTCACAATACTGATGCTTTTACACAATCCTCTTTTCACAGCTCTGCACAGTCAGAGGCCTTCTGCAGAAAACTGCTCCCATCCTTTTGCGGCTGAATGAGAAGGCAGCTGCTGCTTTGAAAGAGCGGGACGAGCATATGTCAGCAAGAGACCAAGCTGTCGAAGAGAGAGCGCAGGTCCGATGTGTATAATTTAATTGGGACACTTGTGGCTCTGCAACTCTTTTCTAGTTGATGATTATTATCTTATTTAAATGAACTTGTGCTCAACAGATGGAAGAAGAATGGAACCAAGCTAATTTGAATCTCCAAACTGCTAGAGAACAGATTGGTGATTTAAGTCTGCAGGTGACAATTCTGACCTCAGGTAAAAACTAAAACAAACTGTTAAACTGAAATGTTTAACTTGCTTTATTTATTTAATTCCTTCTCTTTTCACACAGTTGTATAAAGTAAATTTGGTTTTCTTGTTAAACAGCCTATAAAATAGCAAATATTTCTGTCTTTTCAGAGATGGGTGTGCTGCGCCAGAAGCTAACAGAAAGAGAGGAGGAGAGGGGTCAGCTGGAGAGGAAGGTGACGGAGCTGTCTGCCACAGTTTCCTCCACTTTGGCCTCCTACACCTTCCTGGAGCAGGCTCTTGCTGCTGAGACTACGAAGTATGAGCACCTCGCAACTTATGCTGATGACATACTGTATATGTGCTCAGGATTATAAAAGGAGATGTACTGAACTCACAGAAATACAGTGTGCAGGTGCTTAAAATTTTGTTGTGTCAGGTCGCAGCAGTCATGGAAGGACATCCAGCTCGCCAGAGAAAGAGCAAATGAGTAAGTGTGGAAACTTTTGTTAATAGCTTCAGCATTTAAGGTGGGTGGTTTAATGGTTTAATCATAACAAAGACAAAAATGATTGAAGAAAGTTGATCTTTTTTAAAACATAGAATAAAACCCTCAACTTGTCACAGACTTCTTTATATCCCTTGTTAACTTTACATTTACTTAAATGCATTCAGAAACATTTAGTAATATGTTCTGTTTTCATATACTCTGGTTGAGGGCACAAGAACGCCTTGCAGTATGTGAAGAAACGAGTATCCCTTTCAACTTCTTGAATTAAGAATGGGCCCAATAGACAACCTTGTTCAACGAGAGCAAAACAAACTCCCTGCCACACATAAACAAATGTTACCTAAAACCCTGCAACTAATGCTACTGCCTTTGTTTTGTCTGCGTCCAGGTTGGAGGCGTCACTGGGTCAGTCGGAGCAGCGTGTGTGTGAGTTAAGTCAGGCTCTGGCTCAGAGTGAGGAGCAGCTCAGTCAGCTGCAGACCCTCTCACAATCCCAGAACATGGAGATCCAGCAGCTCCGGGATATCTGCACACAGCTCAATGGTGTCCGGGAGATGAACGAGGTTAGTCACTCTCTGGTTTGAGAAGACTGGAGACAATTTTTTTGCTATTAGTGAACTACAGGTTGACCAATAGTGGATTTATAAAGGCTGATATAAGTACAGTTTGTAGCAGGAAAAAGCCAATGGCCCATTATTCAACTGATATTACCCCACCCAGCCCCGCAAAATAAATTCTACAGTGTTGGAAATTAACAATCTTTCTTTATTAGAAACTGGATAACTGAAGATCTAAGTTAAAGTAATAAATAAATAATATATAAATCTGGAACTGAGCTTCCAACTCAAAAGTAACTAATAAATAAATCTGGATCTGATCAAACTAACTGTAAAAAAAACTAGGTTGGAGCTATTTTAATTTTGGAGCTCTCGTCTTCCCTCAAATTCAGTAATGCCAGCTGAGAAGTTGACTTGTAGAGGATGTGCAGCCATCGGCCACCATCAGTGCTGAATTTCACTGATGCCAGTAGTTTGTAAAACATCCTAAGTTTCTTTGCCCACGCACTTCAAGCTTTTAGAAAGTTAAAAAGTAAAATGTCCTGGTTAGACTTCATACAATTCCTTCATACAGCAAGAGTGCTGTCATCGTGGGAACAGTAAATGACTTATGTTTTATGGTGGATTCCTGAATAAATTTGCTGTTGTGTGTTTGTGTGTGTGCCAGTTCTTACAGATGGAGAATGAGTTGGCGAGGGAGCAGATGGCTGAAAGTGAGCGTATGCTGAGGGCCAACCTGCAGGGGCTCCGTGAGAGGAACATTGAGTGTGAGGACCTAAAAGGAGAGCTGTGTCAACTTCAGTAAGTCTAAGCTAACAACATCACCCATTTAAAATATGTAATATAAAATACGTACTATGATTAAAGCTGAAAACTGATTAATGTGCCGTTGTTATATCCATGTGCTAGTGAGACACGTTGATTAGATTTAGCAGGTTGAACTTGTCGGGCTGACACTGCTGTACTCTCTTCATTATTATCATATCTGTTAAACAGAAACCCAAATTTTTCATAATGTGAATAAAGGTAACAGCAAATGTAAAGCAAAGGATAAGAAAGTCATATCTCTGCAATGGCTTTATGGCATATTTGATCAAGATAAAAAAAATTCTCAGTTGGTTCACATGTTTTCAGTCTGTGTGCAGGCAGCTGTATTAAAACTTCAACAAATATGCTTATCCTTCTACAAATTGTTATCAAGGTGTTTTTGTTTGTATACTACATTATGATTTGTGTATGTGTGATGCAGGCTTGAGAACAGGAGTTTGCAGGAGGAGCTGGAAACTACAAGGTCCAGGGCCAATGCAACGCAGCTGGAGCTTGGAGAGAAACTGTCACAGGCCGACACTGAAATTATCTTGCTGCATCACACACTGCGAGGACTGACCAATGAGCTACATGCATCTCTCAATGACCAGGTAACACATAAGAAGTGCTAAAACAACTGAAAGCAGAACAGCTAGATTTCACCACCTTTAGTTATATTCTATTCATAGATGCACCCTGTAAGGTCATAACTGTATTTGGGAGAGACACTTGAGTTCTCTTTTTGTGTGGTGTCAAACTTCATGGTTTACAAATTTTGCAAAAGCAACACTGAAATGAGCTGTAAAACTGAAATTAAGTGGACTGCAGAGAATAAAATGTTTTTTCATGCAGGCTTGTATGTCTTACTTTTCAGAAAGCAGAACCACCGAAGGATAAAGAGTCTCAAGCAGTCCACAACGTAGAGCGTCGTCACCCCTCCAGCTCCTTTGTCGACAGCGTCATGGTTGCATTAACTGCAGAGAAGGAGGACGACGTCAACAGAGAGACTTCTCCTGGACCAGCAGGTACTGTAGCTCACCCCTCATGTGATGATGTGATTTTTTTTTTGAGAGTGTAATAGCTATCAGGCTATTAACTTTGATGATATTGGAAGGCTGGCTCAGTTCTTTTGAGACAAGAATAGCATTTTTCACAGACTGCTCATAAAAGCAGCTAATCACTTTACTTGTGTTATTCATTTAGCCTTGAACAAAATTTTCTACTTTCCGACTGATTAAACCCGTGCAGGTGGTCAGTCTGAATGGACTATCCAGCCTCTCTCCAAACTGGATCAAACTTGGGTTGCACACTTGCGCTGCTTTGGTGAACATTAGTTTCTATTGGGGATGAGAGCTAATATGAGATGGACAATGACACCCAGAAAGTCACCTGTGACATCTGTTTGATTTGAATGACTCAAATGTGAGTTGAATGTGTGTTCAGCAGACCCATGTCATATATACACTTCCTTAAATATGAAAGGGGGATGTAGATATCATCATTTGAAGGAGGTTTAAGAGTCCATTAACCAAAAATAAGTCAATGTTGCTCCTTTTAAAAAGTAGGAGGTGACAATGACGTCTTCTTATGCTAATAATCATTGCGCTTCCTTCAATACTCTATTATTCTTGTTCTTTCCACATTATCTGCTCTTGCGCTTATCACATTTCCCCCCTCAAATAATAAACACGTCCTTTTTGAATCAACACATGTCGACACATTACTGAGTAATTTTAAAGCAAGTGATTTGCAGAGCTACTGTCTTTTGGTACAGGGAACATAATTGTGCAAAATCTTATTACACATTTCAAAATCAGTTCAGAGTGGCCTTAAATCTCATCTTCACTTTGGGCAATGCAAAATCTAAGTTGTAGTTCACTTTCTCTTCAGTCCCCTCAGACATGCCTGAGCCACAGTGTGAAACTTTGTTCAGCGAGACGAGTGCCTTCACCCGCATTGCAGCTGTCACCCCGAAAAAAAATGTAAACGCAGTAGAGTTCAAACCCAAGGAAGACGAGCAGAGCAGCTTGGCAAAGCTGTTGGCTGGCCTGGATGGCACTGTCACAGAGCTCATCAGCAACGTGAAGTTGGTGCGACAGCGTAAAGATGCTCAGCTGGAGGAGCTACGCAACACCATGTAAGTGATGTGTTTATGAAATAAAAATAATCTTTTCTCATATGGGAATCTGTCTTGAGAGTATGACTAATTAATTCAGGGATGCAACTAACAACTGTTGTAGTTATTATTATTATTATTATAACTGTTGTAATTATTATCAGTTCATCATTTCTTTTTAGATTCATTGATTAACTGCTTTGTTTATAAAATGTTTTAAAAAAATTGTTTAAAAAAATGCCAAAACAATTTTGATTTTATTTTCAACCAAGTCCAAAATCCAAAGATATTCAATGTACAGTGACATAAAACAGAGAAAGGGGGAAAATTCTCAAATTTGAGCTAGCAAATGTTTGGCAAACTTTTGCTTGATGAACTAGGCAATTACTTAAAGATCAGAAAATGGTTCCCTATTTTGATCGGCAATTGATTAATCAACCAATACTTACTAATACACTAGATAAACTAGTGAGGGGTAGCAACTGATAAGTACTTTCATTTATCTGCTGATTATTATTATTCTCGATTAATGCAATGGACAACCCCAAGGGGATGTAATTTAATTGCTTGTTTTAACCAACCAACAATCCAAAAATATGTATGTGATAATGTATTATCTCATTATTTAGTAAAGAACATGGTTCATATACATTTTAAGGTGGTGGGTTTAGTCCTCCTTGTCCAACATTATCTAATGCGTTGTTCCAGCTGTGGCCTGCAGGTGGAGCAGGAGGCTGCAAACAACAGACACCAGGCTGAGGTGTTTGAGCTTAAGCATCAACTTAGCCGTCTGAACAACCTGGCTGAGAGGGGAAGTCAGGCACTACAACAGAAAGCTCAGGTAAGAAATACTGTTCACCTCCTCAGGGTTGACTTCACCTGTGATGGTGAACAAAATTAAAAATGGGTGTTGAAGACTGATGTGAATTATCTTGTTGAGCTGAGAAAAGCACTGAAAAGTTCCTGAAAAGATGTTTCTCTTTACACAGGATGAGAAAACACTTACAAAGTTGATGTCTGAGATACAAGACACCCAGGAATTTCTAAATACACACAAGACTGAGAGTAATGTAAGGCACAAAATTCACGTATATATACTGTATATATATTTTAAAAACGCAGAATAAAGTTGACTAAATCTAAGTTTGTTTGTTTTTTTATTTGACAATTTAAAGGAATTGCGTAAAGAGGTGGTTGAGCTCCGTCGTTCCCTCCAGCAGTCAAAAGTGGAGTCTCAGTTCTTGCGAGGAGAGTTGAGAAAACATGGTGGCCAGTCAGCTCCTCCAGCACATTACATGGAAGAAAAGATCCAGTTATTGAAAGAGGTATGATTATTTTTAGGCTATGATTCAGCAAATGTTTATTTTCTTTAATATGGGTCTCATTGTTTTTTTGTTTTTTTTTTCTTCTGTAGGTGGAGAGACTGAAGTCGAGTCTTCAGGAGGTGGAGCAGGCCAGAGTTAAACTCCTTGATAGAGCAAAGAGACATGTAAGAATCTGCTTGCTTCACTGTAAGATTGACTCGACTCTACTCGCTTTTTGTACTAGATACTTAATAATAACAACAATAATAATACTAATAATAACATGATCATTATTATCATTTTTATTATCATCAGTTGCAATGACCCTTAAACTAATGAAAACAAGGTTTTTTTAGTTGAACAAACTCTTTACTATAATATCACAAAATATGTCCTATTTTTTTTATAACACTAATACTGTAGAATACAATATATATATTTAAAAATCTAATACGGTTATATTTAAAACCATAGATAACCAAATATACATGGTATGACAACTGTCGAATGTCATACCACGGTTTACCGCTACAACCATAGGTACGGTTCAGTATGGAAAAAAAGAAGAAGAAGCGAATCGAGCTGTATCATGCAGTGGAAAAACTACTTTACTGAAAACATACCAGCATCTTTATCTTACTGGAATAACATTATCTTCATACGTAATAAAAGAGCTGCCGTATAAATGGGAATGTAATCCAGTATGTTCATGATATTGTAATGCCCCTGACAGCAAATCATCCATCAGACCAACCAGCAGAAAAGTGAGAATGAGCTTCAGTTGTTAAACGGCATGATCAATAAAGTCAGAGAGGTGAGAGATGCTTTTCATATTGCTTTTGTACCTTCTTTCACTCTTCATATCCTGTAAATGGTGTATGTACAGTATGTATATTTGAAGTAATAAATGTTTTCTCCACACAGACCCTGCTGTCTTTGCCAGATGTTGTGAAGAATAGTGAACGGCTCCAACAGCTTGTTGAATACATTGGCTGACATGTTTGTTATCGTCACCTGTGTTCTTTGTATTTATGTCGATGTTATGTTTTAGCTTGACCTGCCTCTAAGTGTTCATATTTTTAGTATGATTGAAATAAAACAAGTTGACTTTGTTCCTTATATTTGTGATCCTTTTTTGCATTTTAAGAGTAATGGTGGTGATGAAATTATTGTTTTAAAATGTTTGTCTGCTTTGTGTCAGCAGATTTTTGTTAATATTTAAAAGTTCACACCGAGACACTTATTATTATTATTATTATTATTATTATTATTTTTAAAATTTTTTTATACATACATTTGTTTGTTGGATAGTAAGTATGACATTTTCTTCCAGTGGCAGATATACGTAGGTGTTCTCACCTGGTGGTAATGTGTTTTTTGTTTTTAATTTTAGGCTTTTTTTGTTATCATGCAGTTAACATCTTGACCCTTTATTTAGTTCAAGCCATTAGATGATGGGTTGTCAAAAGAAAAATGTGGTAGAAAGTAGTAATGATAAGCCACACACCTTTCAGATTTTCCTGTTTGGTTTTTAAATATAGAAAGCAGTGTACAAAATTCAGCAAATATGTCCTGTCCACCTGCTGCGTCTATGCAGGCTGGATGTGTATCTCTTCTGTATCACTCCTGTCACCTTTATCTCAAGTGCAGGTCTTAAAATAATTACACTGGTCCTTTTGAAATTATTTAACTTTACACTTACTGATTACCGCTATTCTTATTTAATCCACATATTAGATTTTAAGATTTTAGCAGCACTCAAGAAAAACTAGGACCCTTTCAACTAAAGATGCTTTGTTAAAAAAAATATATTGTCTTCTCTTTCAACAAAGCTTTTTTTCTGATAGAAAATTCAAGTGTCTTCACTATAATGAAGCGTTTTCTTACGAGTCCCATCTTGTCCGATATGCAGACTTTGTGTAAAGGGGGTTTCTGGTGTTGAGACTTGGACTACTTAACTTTAGGCTGAAATATCCAGTTACAAGTCAGTTCATTTTCTTGATTAGTGGATCTGTGTGGTAGCTTAACTGTGTCTGTCTGTAAGTGCTGTGTTGATGTCTGGACGTGATAATTGAGGCCGGTCACGCTGACTGGTAATACTGTGGCTCCAGACAACACTTCAAACCAGCTTAGCTGAAATGGCAAAGAAAGTAATGAAGCACAAAAATTGTTAGAGGAATTTTTTTGTTCAGGGTGGTAGATGTCTTGATCTGTTGGCTATGGTTATTTTGTAATATATTATTGTTGTATTATTAAATTAAATAAATTCAATGTGTGGCTAACTGCTGTCAGAAGGCCACAAACCAATTTTCTCCCCTTGGACTTAAAAGTCATAATTGATATTTTGCTGCAACTGATTAAATTGAAATGGCATTAATACATCAATAAATTTAATATTTTATTCTTGAAGAACAGAAGTGCTATATAATTCCGTTTATTTCCAAAAAGGCAACCTAATATGCATTTTCATTTGGCAACAAAATACATGCAAATATACTAAAGCTGACGTTCTTCATACAAGCCACTTTTTGCAAAGCCTATGACCATGAAGCACAATAATTTACTCTAACATTTCAAAGTCTGTCACTTAAACTCACCATTAATGTAAATATTAAACTTGCACATTTATTTAATGACAAAAAAAGCTTGCAACCACACATTGCATTGGATGAATTTTACACTCTTGCATGCTGTGAAGAGGGCTTGCCATTCAATCCAAATTTGTAGTGTTTATCTCAAACTATCATCAACATGGAAAATGGGTTGTAGGGTTAATGTGGTAAATCACAGTTGTGTCAGGAGAGGTCTTTTTAATCAGTCTCTTTGCTTTTGTCTTTAGTAAATGTCACAAACAAGGAAAACAAATCATCCCTGGCTCTCTTCGTGCCGTCTCAGGTCTCTGTTCTGTTAACATGGTAGTGACATGCTCAGATCTAGGTCTCAGTAGCTCAGATGGCAGACACAAACCTGTCCATATTCCCTGGGTACGTGGGGTGTCTCAGGTAACCCCCAGTATTGCCGATAGGACCTGCAGCACTGCTATACTGGGAGAAAGAGCCTAACTGCGCTGGGGAGACCCTGCCATAGTGGTCCACGGACTCTGCAGGCCCATGGGCTGAGGAATGGAGGTGTCCTGTCACCGCGTACCCATGGGTGTGGCCCTGTCCATACGAGCCCTGGTGTGTATGGTGGTGTTGGTGGACATTTTGTCCAGAGTAGGTGAACCCAGGATGCATAGAGGAGCGGGATGATACAGCCCCTCCGCATGGTTGGCTCTGGAAAGTTGGGGCTCCCAGGCTGCAGGGACTGGATTCATTTGTATGGCCCTCAGGACTGAAGCTCCGGTTGGACTGCTGCATCACCTCTGGCCCCTGACCTCCTATCATGCTGGCTGGAGTCGGGTGCCCTATTAGGTTATTGATGCTGAACATCCGGGTCTGGCCAGGACTAAACCCAGGAGGAGATGAAGAGGGGTAATAAGCAGAGGTCAGTTGCTGCCCGTAGGTCGGACCGACTGTCATGTTGGGGTAGATTGAGTTGGCATATGCGGCTGATCTGGCAATCTGGACAGGAGCGAAAACTGGTGTCTCATGGACATATGAGGTGTAAGTGCTGAAGTCACAGCGCTTAAACCTCTTCCTGCGCCTCAGGAAACTGCCACTCTCAAACATGTCCTCTGCGTTTGGGTCTAAGGCCCAGTAGTTGCCCTTCCCTGGCCGCCCCGGTTCTCGAGGGATCTTGATAAAGCAATCATTGAGAGTCAAGTTATGGCGGATTGAGTTCTGCCATTTCTTTGAATTGTCTCTGTAGAAGGGGAAGCGCTCTGTGATGAACTTGTAGATCCCCCCCAAAGTCAGCTTGCGGTCAGGGGAGTTGGCTATGGCCATAGAAATGAGTGCGATGTAGCTGTAAGGGGGTTTCCCTCGCTGGAGAGGTCTTTTTCTTCTCCGACCTCTGGGCTGTTCTTCTGTCTGCCGTGGAGGGTTGGAGGCAGACAAGGTGGTGTCTGCCGAAGAGTCCTTTTCCAATTTGACCACTGGCATTGTCATGGACAGTTGAATAATGTCCCGTAAAACAGAGACTATAAAGTGAACTTACTGCAAATGCTGCACAGTGATAGTAATTCCACAGTTTATATGAAACTGATTATTATGGAAAACAAAACAAGAGATCAACCCAGCACACAGTCCTGCTAGAAAGATCACACTTGTTTCTAACAACTCACTGTCTTTGAGTCCAAGTCCAGCAGTTCTTCAAATGCGGTGGATGTAATTTGCTTTTTCCAAGAGATCCCGTTAAATGCTTTGCTTATTCAGCTTATTCCCACAGTTTGTTGTCAGGTTAAGTTGAAGAGTTGAGGTATGAGAGCGCCATACATATTGTTTAAGGTGTGTGTCAGAATGAGTCACTCAGTGTTACTTGAAGAGCGTCTTACCTCCACGGAGCACCTGAGGGGCCACACCCCCTAAAGCATCACATGCTTTTGACATACCTCACCTTTTATGAGGGACTATTGTTCATATTCAACAAAGTCTGCATACTCTGTGGTGGAAATTTCTATTTTGAGGGGTTTAAATATTTTAAGTTGTATGTAAGTTATTTATGGAATAAATGTCAGATATCCTGAAATGGAAGAAAAAGAAACAGAATTTACTTTTCTGATTAGATTATAAAAAGTTTAAACTGTTGTTGATAAAAAACAACAACAGTATTTTCAGTGTTCTTCTTTAATTGCCCTTTATGTATTTAGTTGCAACTATCAGATTTGTTTCATTGAGGACCTTTTTTAGTTTCGTAGACCAGAACTGTTCAAACAAACATGTTTTCCTTTTTATATTCAAATTTCCCTTTAAAGCTGACCTCAGTTTATTTAAAAAAGTCCAAAATGGTCCATGTTGTTTTGACGTTTAACACTAAAAGACCTCTTTAGTGGTAACTTAACCTACGTGTTGTTTTTCTACCTTGCTTCCTTGTTGGTTTTGGGCCAGTGGTTGGACAAGCCAGCTGTGTTAAGAGATGTAAATGTTTTCCAGACAAAGGCCGCCCAGTGATTTCAGCATGCAAAATATAGGCCATCATCATAATCCCTGGATGCAACCGGAGAGACAGGAATAACCAACTCTTGACATGGAAATCTTTCATTGAAAATTGTTTTGATTATGAATTGGAGGAATTGGAGGAATCAAGGAATTGGTGGTAGTACTTGCAGGACATTTATTAAAGTCAGTATTATAGAGGTTTCTCTCTGTATATTAGTGTTTTTTGCACACACATTTGATTTTAAATTAACAAACCCATTCTTGTATAGTCTAATCTGTGAAAGCTCTGCTTTTAAGCCAATTTTAAATACTCAATTTTAAATCACTGGCACCAGTGATGGAAACAATGCTGACTCTCTGAGCAGCTCTGGTGGTGTGAAGGGACTCCACAGGACTGGGGTTCACCATCTTAATCACTTAAACAAACAGAGAGGGAAACACGGCAGCACACTCCCACTGCTCAACACCAGGCTGGGTTAACGCCGCGGGCATGTGTCAGAGCGGGAGCTTGGTGAGAGAGCTTAGGATTGCTCACACAAACAGCCTGATGAAAGGTTTAGTCCTGTGGGGAAGGTCGGGGGATGTGTCCCTCCTGGGCGGACCTGGAGCACCCTGTTACGTGATGGGGTGGTGTGTATGATGGGTTAACATGAGGTTAACATGAAGGTCCACATACCTGTTAGCTTCAATTCATTTATACAACATAACAAAAACATTAGGGACAAGAATAAGGAAAAATAAAGGGATAAAAACAAATAATTAAATTGATTAATAAATTACTCTATATAAAAATGAATAAATAAAAATTAAAAATTACCAGAAGAAAAATGTATATGCAAAAATAGATATTTTAAAAAATAAACACATGTATACAGAAATAAATGTGAAAATAAATGGAAATGCCTATAATTATTCTTTTCTATTTCATTTTTCTATATATTTTGACACTTATTCTTTTATTTATTTCTCTTTACATTTCTACATTTTTAATTTACTTATTTATTCTTTTATTTATTCTTTTTTATGATTCCACATTTATTTTGTTATTCTTTTTTATGGCACTTCTATGACTCCATATAACCTTAGTCTGTGATTGATTTAATTTGAAGACATTTTTGTATCATGATTGTAACTAAACATTCTGTTGTTTTAGAATATATCTTGTTATGTACACCCAGCATGTACTTCTCCATATCGTGCACAGTGAGAAATTATTTTGTCAGTCTGTTATCGCAGCTGTTGTTGTTGTCTTTTTGTTGTTTTTTACGTTTAAAACAATTCCCCAGCTTCCTCAGTTGTTTAGGAGAATGCTGTTTTGCTGTGAAGCTCGAGAAATGTTTTGTGGACTAAGAAACTTCACCTGACTCTATTGTTTGTCAAATTAAAAAATATATATAAATGGGAATATATTTTTTCAATGTCTTTTGAGTGTCTTGTTTAAACATTAGCAGCATAATAAAATTTATAACGACAGAAATATATTTGAATAAATATTGAAACACAGTTGCACCATTATTCAAAACAATATCAAGTGTTCACATGAAGAGACAAATGAAAATAGGTCTTTCTTTCCTTTTTATTCCCAATCTGTGTGTATTCTTTGTAGTCTAGTTTAGTTCACAAAGTTCTACAAAAATTCTGCAGAAAAGTAGCATTTCAGTACAATAAACAATAAATCAAAGAAGTCAGTAGAAAGTGAAAATATACTATGCATACAACACAATAAAACAAAGTTCATGCAGTAAAAACTGCAACAAATAGGAATATGTGTACTGTGCAGTGAACCAAGAGGCAGTTCATGGTTTAAATTGAGCATTTATTGCACATGATCAATGAAAATTTGAACTTGTCATCTTAAACAGTAAATTTGAGTTGTTTTTAAGACACAGTGTAAATATTGGATTAGGTTAATGCACTCTTATCCACATGACTGTAATTATGTGTTTGATTGTGTAGTTACTTCACTTCATTTTCTGACAGATGTGATGGACATGCAGTGTAGTTTGCAGTAGACCTCACCCTTTCCCTAAGACAGCTTCTTATGCTTTATGGCGTTGAACAATTAGTGGTGAGTAATTTCTCTGGTAGCCGTTGTTGCTGGAGCTCAGGCTCAAAGTTGCCATAGTTTGCTTCTGCATCATGATTTGGCAATCAGACAACTTTTACTGTTAATATTTGTTCATGAGCCTTTTATCTCAGTGTTTGTGTGGCGAATTGAAAATATTAGCTATGCTGCTCAAAGGTGACTGTCAACATTTATGCTCAAGAATGTTTTTATAGCATATTGATGTGCTTTGTGACATCTCAGTTTAGGCGAAATGGATTGTGTTGTATCGCTTTGTTTACAAAGAAAACAAACGTTCACCCTTTTCAAAAAACAATATTTTGAGTAATAATAAATACAAGTTTTATTTTAATCCTATTATTCTTTAATTGTTTGTTTTTCTCACTTTAAAGCTGGTGTAATTATTATAATTATATTAACAATGGATGAAATAACACTTGTAGTAACAAACCCTACCCATTATTAATGCAGTCTTAACTTATAGGAGGTAGACAGAATAACACAATCCTTTATGAAGCACTACCGTAGCTCTGAAGTGAACAACCACAATTACACCTGTAAAAGGGGGCAATGTTACAGAGTGTCAATTTGCTATTAGTATATGTGACACAAGTGCTTCAAATGGTGATTTTAGTTACCTTAAAGTCAAAGTACATTTTTCATGAATGTTGTTCATTTGTCTTTCCTCTGTACTCACACACAGTGTCTCAGCATGCAGTTTCAGTTTCCCTTATCTGCTGGATTTTTTTTTAATCCAATGTAGCTCGCTGCAAACTGAGTTTTCCTTTTGAAGTGTACTTGGGCTCAGCATCATTGAGTATATGTTAGGGCCTCCACAGCTAAGGGCCCTGGAGCCATGCATTGATGCTGCCATAAGAGGCCTCTACCTGTGCACCACAGCACAGTGCGGAGATGCAAATGGCGGCTGGTGGCTGGGACAGCTGCACAGGAGAGCAGGGCTGCAGCCAAGGCAAATGAAGAGCTCTTCACTTTGTGTCTCACATATACTTGATGTGCCAGAGAGAAACGGCTCTCTACAAACAAAGACAAACAAATCAGACATTTGAATTTGAACACTTGACTTTAACCATTTGGTGGCCGCATGTATACAGGTGGTGGATGGTGGACTGACACTAGTTGAAAACAGGGCTTGAGCAGGTAATGGCAGATCTTGAACAGTAGCTGAGAGAAAGAGTATAAAGTTTATATTTAACATAAGCAGTGTATGAGTTTTAACAAAACAAATCTTATTAGAGCTATGCAATATTAAATCATCTATCTTTGTTCACTACATCTTAGCCTTTCTTAGCCCAGGTGTGCCTAAACTACAGGTTATGAACTATGAAAATACAAAAATGTGAAATAATTTTTATCTTATCGGTCATGAGAAGTAAGTAATTATCGGTCAGTGGCTGACAACGATCCATGTTGTGCATCCTTAATTTTTAGTGGATAAGAGGCACCGCAAGGGTTTTCAATTTATCATCAAATTCCACTTTGTAGGCAAATTATTTCAAAATATCAGACATGATATGTACAAGCAAGATCTTTTGCCATGCATTTGAAGAGGTCATTTCCAAAAGCCATTTCAAAAGAAAATAATTCATCAGTAAATCTAAAATAAATCAATTCATTATTAAACCCTAAAATGTTTTTCTTTTACTATTAAAACATAGATTATAGCTGCTTAAAAATTTATAGTTTATTGTCTAAAAAATACTGATCATTTTCAGATTTTTTTTTCCTTAAAAGACATTTTTCATAATTAATTCATATTTATTTATTTATTTTTTGTAGAACATGCTATAAATATTTTTTCCTTTTTTCAAGCAGTGGAAATCATGTAAGGTTAAGCTTTTTATTTTTGTTTGAGTTTGAATTT
>JBBPCS010000283.1:8726623-8737863 GCA_037974645.1 Hollardia meadi
TGTGTGTGTGTGTGTGTGTGTGTGTGTGTGTGTGTCTGTGTGTGTGTCTGTGTGTGTGTCTGTGTGTGTGTCTGTGTCTGTGTGTCTGTGTCAGAGAGAGTGAACACTGACCCAGTCAGGCCACTGTGAAGAAAATGAAGGGTTCTTGTTTGCATTAGCAGCTGCAGGGGCTCGGTGAAGATGCAAAGTCCTGACGGTTGACTTGCTCCAAACTCGGGCCAGTTTACATAACTGAAGCACTGCACTGCCCGGGGAGCCTGCCGTTAAATCACTGTGTGTGTGTGTGTGTGTGTGTGTGTGTGTGTGTTGTGTTGTGTGTGTGTGTCTCGTATACACATTGACACAGAAGAATAAACATATGAATTTATCGTATATAGTACAAGAATAGTACTAAAGTCTTTATCCAGTTGGCATAATTTCAAGTCATGAAATATGCAGCTCAGTTCAGCATCATGGAGCTTTAAAGGTTATTGTTTAATTGTTTGGCCGGCAACTTTACTGTATTGTTTCACTCTCACTACTCATAGTGTCACTTTCAGCCGCAGCAGGCTCTAAAAACCCACTATACACTACCTGCTCAGCACCAAATGACAGACGTGAATATAGTGGACAATTTAGCAGCTAGACATTTCCTTCTTGAGTTGACCAAAAACAGAGCTAAAAGAGAGCGAACTTCCCTTCATCAGGTGACCATATGCATGACTCCAAATAAATGATTATGTTAGTCTGTATATGCAGTATGTGTAAATAAGCAACAGTTTACTAGTTCACCATATCAGGTGATGATATATCAATGTGTTCACAAATTATGCACTTCTACCACCTACTAGATCTGCCAAGTGGCCAAAAAAATCAGTTACTGCAGGTTTATGGTGTGAATCTGTATACACTGCCAGGATGGCACTTTTGAGTAGATGATAGGCTGAAATATTTATGCAGGCAGGTGAAGTAGAGTAAAGGTTAAAAACAACAACAACAACCTTCCCCTGACAATGCATAGCACAGCATGGGGGAATGATGTTCATGCATTTACTGTACTTTTGAGGAACAAAATATACAAAACCGAGACAGATGGATAGAGAGGACAGATGGTGTCAGTATGCTAACGATGCTGTTCTAACTTCACTGCCTGGCTGAAAAATGGGACATCTCAAGGCCTCAGTAGGCTTCAGCCTACTGCTTGTCAGGTGGTCTAACAGCGTCTGAACCCCCCACCCCCCCTCTCCACACATTTCGAACATCAGAATTGGTGGGTCTGCACCTAACAATTTCTGCAACTTCCCAGAGCTGACAATCTGGCATTTACACCCAATTCATGTTGTGATTGGTCCAGTGTGTGGAAGTGAGAAAAAGTAAGAAGTGCTTGAACTTCGCTCTTTTGTCAGTCTTTGCACAACTGCTTCTTCTGTCATCTACAGAAAAGGAAAGATTGTCCAAAAGTGATTATTGCATCGGCCCCCTCTCTATGATGGTTAGCACATGTTGTACAAACTTGGTTAGAACATAAATCGTTCCTGACAGTGGCATGACTTCCCAAGAAGTTCAACATGAAATTAATGCCTTGATTCATGTGAATCAATCATATGACCTTTGTGTAAACTTTAAAGCTCTTATTTGATTTCAGGGTGTGAACAACCCACAGACCTTGAAATAGGTGGGACTGTTACCGATTCTGTAGAACCGATGAAGCCTCTTGAATAACCGGTGAAGTCACAACAACAATTCAGTGGCTAAATACATTTCTGCTTGATATTGGATAAAGGATAAGGCTAAGGTTATTCTATAATTTTCCGATTATTAACAAATTCCATGAAAAGGCCAACACCAACAAAGTGTCAGTTCATCCCTCAATACTTCAAACCTAAGCTCATTGATTCTTACTGAAGATGTGAATATTTAAAAATGGGTCACAACATTTTTCTTTTTTAAAATAACTTACCTACCTAAACCTAACCTAACCTAAAACACGAGTGGCAGTGTAGTTTTTGCAAACATTGCTCAAACAGGAGTAAATAGTGCATTTGATGTGAACTATTTCCAACTACTGCAAATTAACAGTAGGGGTAGATTGATTACTGGATCCGATATTCAGCATTTCTTCAATTATCGGCGTCACTGTTTTTTTTCTGTCTGATTGCTGGTAAAATAATTAATTAATTTAAAAATTGACTACTTTGGCTCTGATGGAGCTGTCTCTCTTTCTAGTGACCCACAACGCTATCTTATCTGTTGGTTATGTCACAAGTAATAGCATATCAACACTGAAGGCTACTGTGCAACAGACGTGCAAAGAGGAACGCATTTGCTGACTGGGGCATACTGCTGGGTAGCTTAATCTATGCTAATATATCATAATTGTTCATAATAGTTGATTTTGTATCAATAATTTGAATCCACAAAGTAATTAGTACCTAAAGTTATCAAATAAATAAAGTGTAAAGTAGCAGAAAATTAAGAGAGTCAAGTAAAGTACCTCAAATTTTACTTAAGTACAGTACTTAAATAAATGTAGTTACATTCCATCAATGGTTATTCTACATTTTGACAGTAAGATTTTCATTTCTACTGCAACTGATCATTTGTTCCAAATCAGTCTCCTTGATTACTAGTAAGCTGTACGCTGGTATAATATGCTGGTGTCGACCCTGAAAAACCGTATAGGTGGATCCCTAATTTACAGCAGCAGGATGGTGTATGCAGGATAATAAATTATACCTTGGTAGGAAAATGTCACCCAGTGTGACTAATTGATGTGCTTTGTTTTTGGACAACAAGTGAGATCTTTGTGACAGAGGAATAAGCAATACAAGGCAACAGATGATCAAATTTTTATTGGATTTTATTAAACATAAGGAAAACACAGATCACTGCGGTGCACTAGGAGTTTTTAAAAATTTTTTTGAATGAAGGCTACGCTGGAGAAAATAAAAACTCTTGCGCACCTAAAAATACCAGTTGTGCTGTATGTTAATGTTAATGTATCTTAAGTTTCAGTCAGTTTCGTGCCGACACCAAACAGTTTCAAACACAATGCAACAAGCACTGTCTGCCTTTTTGTAAGTCCAAACCTGTTAAGTCAATTATATTGTTTGTTAATTTTGAACTGCTGTGTCTGAGCCAGACCAGCTCCATGAGTCAGCCAAGGACACTCTGATCAGCACTTGTCAACTCAAATTAATTATCACTGAAAAATCAACACTTGTTAGTGCTGGATGATGAGAAAAAGAGATGAGGAGAAGATCTCAGAAAAAAATATCTTGTCTAAATGATGAGAATAAACCTCCATTTATATATTTATAAGTTTGCTGTGCTTTCAGGGGATGATCAAATCATAGTCGGTTGTAGATCAGGTTTTCTTTGTATGACTCACAAGCAGAATGACTCACCCCTTACCTGATAGAGACAGTATCTTTTTCCAACACTGTTACAGAGCTCACAATTATAGTCATACCTGGTTGCAAATGTCAGTATATCTATGTCAGTTCAGCCCTGTTAAGATCTATGTGTCAACACCTCATAGATGTCTCAGCCTGCACAGAGCCCAGGCAGCCGCACATGAGCATTTTTACCCATGCCTGCACCTGAAAGAAACCCAAGTTGCACAATAGGATCACGTTAGGGTGGTTATAGCAGTTGAGTGCTATCCTCCTTATTTTGTTCTACTTCATTAACACAGATTCATTTCTCTCTGTGTGTGTCAGAGCAGAGGGGTGGACAAGTGTTGTTACCACACAGAGCTGTTGGGCTTTGGCAAAGTATTTCCCACGAAGTAAAGCTGTTGCTGTCTTTTCTCTCGTGTTATGCGGTACGGCTTCTTCTGTGTGTGTGTGTGGGCACGTAATGGCATGCAATTCAGTCTACAAAGTGATGGCATTTAAAACTGGTTCTTTTTATGAATATAGGATTATTTGCTTTCTTGCTGAGAGATAGAGAAGAAGATCAATAGCACACTCATGTCTATAAAAATAAATCTACTGCATAAAGACTGGAAGCAGTTAGCCTGGCTTTCTCCAAAGATAATAAAATCTGCCTAAGAGCACCGCTAAAGCCCACTAATCAACATTTTATGTTGTTTGTTAAATCTGTAAGATGTAAGAAATAACATAACTCCTGATAAAACCACAACCTGACATTTTTACACGTTTTTGGGATTAAACAAATGATATATACAATGTGTTAAATAGCAATCTTTAGAGGTGTTGGTAGGTGGATTTTGTTGTCTTTGGACAAAGCCAGGCTAGCTGTTTCCCCCTGATTCCAGTCTTTATGCTAAGCTAAGCAAAGCTTATCTTTACCATACAGACATGAGAGTGTCATCACTCATCTCATCCACCTATTGGCAGGAAAACAAATAAGTGTATTTCCCAAAATGTCAAAATAATTTCTTTAATGCTAACAACATAAACCGAAAATTGGTTATGTTACATGCAGTAAAAAGATGCAGAGACAATTTAGAAACACTACCTTAACATAACCGTGTTGTGTGTAGGTATACATGGTTGTGTGTCTTGCCTGTGTGAACCTGGCACCTGCCAAAACTGACTCCACTATTGCAGCAATAATGGGCAGTTAATTTTTTTAAATCGCAGTTTGATTGTAATCACTACATTTTGTTGCAGGCTTTGCATTTGTTCAGTGATGCACAGCAAGGCTTTTGTGTGTCATTGCTGACAAGCTTTCACCGCCGCCTAAATCCTCTGATTCCTAAGCAGGAAGATACAGGAATTCATCCAGCTTCCACCGATATCCTTGAGCACAGTGTTGTGTTTTCTCAGCTGTCAAACTGCTGACATGTCTTTTTAAGCTTGGCAGATGAAGCACTTGTAGAAAGGGCAGTGACTCTTAAAATCCATCTTTGTATATTGAACCTGTTGTTTTTTTAAATATGAATACATGATTCATTTTTAATCAATGAATCATCAACAATAAGTAGATTTTCGTAAAAGAATAGCTAATACCTCCTCGAATGGTAAAACTGCACAGTGAAATAAGAGTTACAGCAGCTAACAGCTCTGAGGCTGGACTGAGCCACAGAGGCGCTATCATCAAAATGCTAACATGAGCATGCTATCATGGTATAATGTTTACCATATTCACCATCTTAATTTACTGTTTTCGTATGCTAATTAAGCTACATTAGCAACATTTCCAAATTAGCACTAAGCACGAAATAAAGCTGAAGCTAATGGGAATGTCTGTGTGTTTCGCAGGTATTTGATCAAAAACCAAAGTACTGGACAAATATTTACCTGATGATGTCACTAGATGAAAAGTCAGGGAATCACCAAAGTTATTTACCATTCATCCTGAGAAGGACATCAAATTTAATGGCAATCCATCTCATAGTTGTCAGAATATTTCACTAAAAGTCACAAATGTCAGAACACCAAAGTCATTATGATTCATCCTCTGGGGACCATTAATGTCTGTAGTGTCAGGGTTCATGTTAACATTTGCAGCCAAGTAATGACTATTTGTGACTGCTCAGCACAAGTTACATAGGTCTCTGAGCAGTGATCAGTTAAACCCATTGAGTGTAAAATAAAGATAGACGACATGAGAGCTCCCCAAAAGTGAAGCCAAAACCTCTGATGGCCCACTGGTGGCTGGCTGCAGTATAGGTCATAAATTCAAATCAAATCAAATTTTATTTATATAGCGCCAATTCACAACAAAGTTATATCATGACACTTAACATGTAGAGTAGGTCTAGACCACACTCTTTATTATTAGTTGTTAATTATTACAAGTCAAAATTCAGTTCCCTCTACGTTAGCAGATAGGACATGAGCCAAACTAATTACTTGCATCCAAAACTCAAAGGTTCACATCAAATACATTTTTCCCAAGGATGGTTTTTGCCATTTAAGGTATATTTCCTATCATGCTTATGTAAGCGTTAAAATAAGTTTGGTTTTAATTAGTTATTTGATGATGTAAAAAGGGGTGAAACGTCATGATCGACAGCTGAGCCGTGCTTGCAATTGAGCCGAACTCGATTCCACGGCTTCACTGCCCGATCACTACTTGCAGACTCTGGCTCAGTGTTTTCTATATTTATCGTATATTTTAGCCTTATTTTTGTACAGTGGAGACGTGTCGTCCATCTTTATATACATATTTCAATAGTTAAACCAAAAGAATACATTTGATTTAAATAGTTTTTAGGGGCTTCAAGAGATCTTGCAACCCCTGAGTTAGGAACCACAGGCAGTGTGCATTGCTCCCCTCTGTAAAATGTTATTTACATTTCAGTGTGCGTTGAAAAGTTTTAGTACTTAATATTGTATTCTAATTGGCAGAACAGGATGAGAGTCTGCATCGGTTCTTTGAAGGCTAAAATAAATATACCCGACATTCCCACAGTTTATGTTTATTAGTCATTATAAGTCATCAGTTTATTTTTAGTTTCAGGTTACATCGTCTGGTTACAATGTCTGCCAGGCTAATTACAGCTCTTTCCACAAGAGAGAAAAGTGACTCTGCGTGACTTGAGCGTGACCACTCAAACAGGATGTGGTGCAGAGCAGTCCACTTGTGTGTTTGTGTGCAAGAGAGAGGTAGCAGCGTATTGGGTGTTGTAGGTCTCACGCATACCTGTATGAGGGTTTGTGCAGAGGGAGGCTGCCCTTCTGACTCAGACTTGCATGGTAGAGAGTAAGAGAAATCTAGACTGGTATGCTGTTTCTTTCCAGTGCCACCTGTGTGTCTGTTACTGTGGGATTTGTACCTCCTCAATCACTGACACACGTGGATTATCTGTACTTAAGGCAAAAAGCCAATACAAGCCACATCTTGTGAGCAAGCAATCAGGCACTCGAACACAACATATCTTTGGCTTTGTGGAGAGAATCTTCTAAAGATCTGCTACCAGTATAATTGCTGTGATTAGACCTGGAAAGGAATATTGTAACCTGTCACAATTGTACATTTAATACATTTTGTAAACACACAGACACCCTGAAGCAGCATTGTCTTAACTTTTTTTAGGCTGAAGCCATATGTGACATAATGTGGATTTATTCTCCTGGTGCTCAGCAGGTTGGATGATAAGTGGTTTTGTCATGAGGAGCCCTGGGATTGTGCTTGGCAAAATTAGTCGAACTCAGGTGCAAACACAGGTTAAAGGTGGGTCAGCTGCTGAGGAAACATTACGAGCGAGTGCCAGCTAGAGAAAGAGAGAGAGGAAATACTGTTGAACAATGCTGATAATCTCCCTCATTAGAAACCTCCTCACCTGGATTTGTCTCTATGCAGGTGCAGGTGGAAGTCTGCCCCAAAGCAGATACTTTCCTTTTCTTTGTTTAGCTTTCACGGGTGTTGTCATGATCTATTCACCATCAATGCTGTCAGGGGTGGTCATATTTACTTACATAATATACTGTATGTCAATTATTATTCATGTGTAGAATAACTAGGATAGAGGGAGGTCATTTAAAAGTGAAATGGCGTGTCTTGGTTAATATTCACTATTAATTAATGAATAGCCTGATCAGTAATCCATCCATTAGCTATACTTGCTTATCCTTGAGGGTTGCGAGTGGGCTGTAGTCATTGCCAGCTGACAGAGGGGTACACCCTGAACTGGTTGCCAGTCCATCACAGCACTGACACATAGAGACAGCGATTCAGAGTGCCCAGTTAGCCTAACCTGCATGTCTTTGGACTGTGAGAGGAAACTCATGCAGGCACGGGGAGAACATGTAAACAACCATCTGCTTTGAACCCAGAACCTTCTCGCTGTGAGGGGCCAGTGCCCATCAGTAATCCAGATATCAACAAATCAAAGCTCATGTGATACAGATGTATGGAGAGTGACTTCACCAGATGGTTCAAAAGTTAAAGAATGATTTGTTTATTATACTAAATCGGGTCTTATTTTTAGTAGACTTCAGGACCACTGCCATAATAGTAACATTTTACTCACTAGGTTAGTTGGTGACATCTGATTGCTTAAAAGAGAAGAAGTCTGGGGCAAAATAGGAACAAGTTAAATGGTGAAATAATTTTTACCAACTGTTATAAACATCCATTACAGTTTACAGATCAAACTCTTGGTTCCAATTTCACCCACTGTGCTTATTATAATTGTTCATACACAACATTTCTTGTGCAGTGAGAGATTTTTTTATCAACATATTAGGTGTGCTCACTTTTGGTTTTACTTCCATCATCCAAAGGCTTGCAATTCCTGTCCCACTGGACTATGTGGTAGCAATGTTGCTCTTTTACCAGATCAATTAAACTTGTAATGTGGGACTTCTTTCATAAAAAATGAACGTTTGTTACCTTCAAGCCCTTGCTAAAGAAGTTCACACAATGCTTATCACCTTCAGATAAATCTCTCTTCATTTCACAGTATAGCAGCGTTTTTAAACCGGTGTTGGTGGCAACATTCCCGCGTTGGCTCTGTTTTTTTTAACAAAGATTATTTTTCTAGAGCAGAAGTGGGCTTCAGTATGGGCTACAGGCTACAGCAACTAGGAAGTATGCCGGAGCCTATGTGTCATAAGCACGTCCACAGTGTTTGTGTAATTAATCTCACTACTAGAGGAGGGAGACAGAAGTTCTGCACGGCAGGTCTAATACTGAGTACAACGTTAGCATAACCGAGAGAAGTGATGGTCAAAACGTACAAAAAAAGACCCAAGTTGTAGTGAATAAGGATTATCCTTTCAAGACAATTGGAGACAAAGAACTGGAAAAGCACTAAATCTAGAGGTGAAGGAGGCAACAGAAACATCAGATGTGCCGGGAAGATGGTACAAAGGGAGTCAACATGTTGTCTTAGCAACCTAACATGCTGTGTGATTTCTAAATGTATACAGCACATGTAGGACTAAAACAGTGTTGTTCAAAAGGACAACGCTTTGCTGCTAGATAAGATTTTATTTATCTGGGTGTCTTAAATGCCCAATGATGAGGCAAAACCAAATCAGAGTCAGATACAGAGGCAGAGAGAGAGACTGTCCAACAATGGGCCCTAAATCTGCAGGTATACAGTAATAAGGATAGAGGTGCACAAATTACTAAGCTTTGAATTGCGTGTGTGCGTGTCATTGAGGTTGCACCCTCATGTGAATATATGCATGTATATGTGCATCTGTGTGTGATTTGGGCTCTGTTTGAAGGTTAATAAACTCGAGCTCCCACACTCTGTCATGCATAGAGAGGCTTCAGCTGCACAATGGCAGTGTGATGGGTGTGACTGTCTCTGGGATTAAAGTAGGAGAATAGATCCAGAAATGGACAGGTTCCACTGCCTCACTCGCTCTGCACAGAGACTCCTCCTTAACACCGAGCAGGGGAATCGTGACACTCTTATAGGGTCACGGCATCTGTGGTCTATATAAGGAGTTAGTTTAGTTTTGATGCTAAATGTTTAATTCTGCTTAGAAATGCACAAGGATTGAGCCTACGTGAGCTGATGAGACACTGTTTGTGATTTTGAGTTCTCCCCCTCACCCCCTTTAGGTTAATTGATTTGTTTGTGTATCAACTTTTTGTTTGGGACACCATTTGAATGGACTGATGGATTTGCACACCAAATGTTGTCCCATTGTACTGTTTTGCATGCTGTGCGGCTGGCCCTTAACCTGGCATCATTTGTCATGAAAGCCCTTCTCTCTGGTTCACTGTTGGATCACATCTAAAACCTTTGACAAGCTAAATCACTGTGGAGAAGTTCTGACCAGGAATGAGTTACACTGAAGTTAATGTGCTCAGTCCTGCCAAATAACTCTGGCTCAAAAGCTAATTGTTTTGTGTGAAGTAAGATATAAATTCTCCATCATTAACTTTTTTTCCTAAATGAGTGAACAGCAACATCATTTTATCGCAGGTTTTATCAATATTATTTATATTATTATAATTATAAATATTAAATATTATTTGTTAATGTACCTCTGTTAGCCCTAAAGCTGTATTATTATCATAAAATACATATTATTAATTTACATCATTACAGTCAAACTTGGGAATTGCTTTTTTTTGCACTCTCTTACACTTCGTTGGGTCTAACAAGCTATTATTTGATATTTCTTTTATCAATTTCCACAAAACATAGGTCCTATATGTCATCTTTATTTTTAGGCATTTTGTCGTCATTCTATCTCATTGTGTACTCTTGCATTAAGTGACAGACAGACAGAGAATGAAGTGGACAGATGTAACATATAGTTCCTTTTGTCGCCTGGAAATCATTATGCAGCAATGTAAAAGGTAAAGGGTCCAAAAAGCGAAAGAAGAACATAGAAGGTTTGTATTTGTTTTACTACCAGAAAACAGAGCAGAAAGCTATAAGAAAGTGTTGTGAATTGATTTAATTTGTCTAATTAAATTAATTATTTAATGGAACTTATCATTCTTGATGAACCACTAATGTATTTAAAATAAATGTTGTTTTTTTTAGCTTTTAATGGAGAGCTTTATTAACTTTAAGTTATATACCTTGACAACCTTAATAGTTTTCATCATGAAAATAAGCTAATATGAAGGAATCGATCACTGGCACAAAATATTTAATTTCTTTAAATATACTAATATCTATATAGATACTAATATCAATATTAACCTTCAAAAGCCCTATTGCTGTCCTTATTTCTGTGACTACATTATGTACTTAAGTCACACACTTGCATTTTGTTAATTTGTTTTTCAAACCACCACATGCATTAAGGTCACATGTTAGTGAGAAATGACCAGATGTATTCACACCTGCCAAATCACCATGATCTTCCCTTAACAAAAGAAAGAATATGGCCTTCCCCAAGCAGTGATATGGAGATTATTTCTGCTCTGGTGTATGATGACATGACAAGTGTAAATGAGGCCTACAGCAAATCTTGTAGTTGTGTGATGCACTTTAGTGAGGTCTACAGAGGATGAAAACATTGTAAATAAACTGATTAAAAGTGTGCTGTAGTTGTTTGTCACCAGGATTATGCAAAAACTACAGAATGGATTTGCACGAAACTTGGTGGAGGGGTGGGGCATGGGCCAAGGAAGAACCCATCAAATTTTGGCGCGATCCGGATAGAGGCAGGTCCAAGATTTTTTATCTCTTTCTTTAACATTTAACTATTTCATTAACTTTTTTTTTCTTTTTTTTTTACATTTTCACTAATTTTCCAGGGAATAATGCATGGATCTTGATTTAAAAAAAATCAGGCATATTTAGAGGGCTGGTATCTATGAGTGTGTACAATTTAGTGTGGATCCAAATAAAAATCCAGATCTAG
>JBBPCS010000283.1:8737963-8749293 GCA_037974645.1 Hollardia meadi
CACACACACACACACACACACACACACACACACACACACACACACACACACACACACACACACACACACACTCCCCCCTGTTGGCACTTACATACTTCTTTCAGTCCCCGCCTCCTCTCCTTTTGCTCCCTTTCTCTGCTGCTGCTGCTGCCGTATACCTGCCTGACCTGTCTTACTGCCTCATTTGTCATCTCCAATCACTTGCTCTTTGAGCGGCTCTGACAGACAGGGGTATTAGCTCCTCTGTCTGGTGTTGAGAGCTGGGCTTTCCTGCTGAATAGAGAAACTATGTATGAACGCCACAGGAAAACATGTAATGACACACACTGGCACACTCCCACCAACAGCTGCTCCTCAGTGCATGAGTGAGTGAGTGTGTGTGTGTGTGTGTGTGTGTGTGTGTGCGTGCGTGCGTGCGTGCGTGCGTGCGTGCGTGCGTGTGATGTGAAGCCTGTGAAAACACACAACACTTAATACAACTATTTATACTTTTTGCTCTTGAGCCTTTATGCTATTTAAAAAATACCAGCAAAGAAGTAATATTTTTTACAATACCGTGTATGTCTACTTTATAAATGACTGATATCTATCTTATATAACTTGTTATTATTATTTAACAAACTCGTACTTTACTTGAGTGATTCCAATTTTTGCTACTTCATGTAAAAAACAACATTTGAACAACTTATAAATTATGATGCAACATTATAAATGAATCTGCTCAGTACTACATAAATTAGTTAAAATTAGCTCCACCTCAAGCAGCTACAACATCAATTGTTATCAGAAGTAATAATCCAATAATTTAATATAAAATGATATAACTCAGACAGGGGTCATTCTGCTGCATAATGAGTATTTCTACTGAAAAAGTATATTTTGCTGATAATATTTTAACTGTGACGGAGTATTCTTTAGCGTCATGTTAGTACTTTTACTTAAGTAAAAGATGCTGATGTTTATATCAAACATGAAAAACTAAAGACAGCATATTTTTATGGCATAATTTCATCAGAGCAACAGAATTTACGCAAAAGTTTATCTTTATACAGTATAGGGTTTCAGTTGCCATTTTATTAGGCACATCCAGATAAAACTAATGCAGTCTAATACTGAGCCTACCAAAGGTGCTGCAAGATTTTTTTCCATTTTTTATGGGCATTTTTATGGCTTTATTACAGACGGTAGTAAAGACATGAAACAAATGCGGGAAAGATAAACATTTTGTCCAGCTGGACTCAAACTGGGGACGGTGGAGTTCATGTTCATTGTCCAGGTACACATTAAAAAATTAATGTGAAATTTATTATGTTTTCATACATATCAAAATGGAAGAAAGAAACGTTATAAGCACCATTAAAACCACTGTTAAATATGCATTTATGCCTTTGGTAAGACATGGTCACATGGGCAGGTGCCATGAACATTTAATATTAACATATTAATATTTTGTTCAGCCCATTTTTACCAAATGAGCGTTGACTGAATACTTGAAACACGTCTCAGTGTGATGCAATACAGTTCAAGAGCACCACAAACGACAAAATCCTCAAAAATATCCATAAAGATCATCCATGTCTGCGGGACTGTTGCATTAAACTGCTTTAGTTTTCACTAGGTGTACCAAATAAACGAAAAATGAAAAGTGCTTGGAGTTGGTTTATGTTAGTTTTGGAGTAATTTATGACAATGTTGTTTTTCTTCAAATGCCTCTTAAGAATACACACAGTAGTATATACAGTATGTGCAAGTAGTAGTAGAACCAGTTTTAATGAACTGTAGCTTGTGGGAGGCACCTGAGTTTGATACTTATTGTTCACTCAGCCTCAGTGAATATGTTGAACATGTCTGTAACTGGTGTGTGTGTCTTGTGGTCTGCTGCGGTTTGAGGTTGGCGAGAAAACAGATACAGCCTGCCATTCATCTATTAAGAGCTGCGGCTGATTCAAGTGTCAAATATGATGGAGTGGCTGACATCCCTGCCAGTTTAAGCTTGCCATGGTTGGCTAGCTGAGCGGCTGCCTGAGTGTGCAGCTTCTTGCTCCTCTTTACACGCGAACGAAATGAATCGTTGGATCCAACTCGTGCAGACAGGCAGGACAGTTTAGCTGGATTTTGGGAAGGAGAACTTTCTAAACTTAGATGAAAATAGCTTTTCTTGAGTGAAAAACACAAGCCAGAGGTTCATCAGGGCAGATTTGTTTTAAATGCATATAAGAAACCAATAAGCAACCATTCAGCCAATATACATGTGTCAATACTGGTCAAAAATCATCTGGCATTTTAAGAGTATGAGTTGTTATAAATGTTCAGCAGCTACATAAGCTTGTCAGAGACTGAAACACAGGATGAACGGCGTGGGCAGACACAATGGCTGTGAAGGATTTTTGGCAAACAAGCTCTGCTGTCTCTGTGGGGCAGCGTCCAAGCAGGCCACCCACCAGGAGAGAGGGTCTGAGGAATGCTTTTTACTGGATTGCTTGTCTTGTTGCCCCCCTCCTCCTCAGACCTACAGTGTTTTTGTGTGTGTGTGTGTGGGCATGTGTCAGGGACGCCATTTCATAGACTACCTGATAGAGAGGAGTGTGTGTTTGTGCACGTGAGGACGGCTGAATGAGAGTGTTTGCCTTGACATGGATTTTCCACATGCACTCTGGCCACCAGTGTTGTGGTTTTTGAGTTGATGGTTCCTCTTTTAAAAATTAAAAAAAAAAAAAATCCATCTCAGTGACAGACAATTGGCTGCACAAGAGGAGGGCCTTTTCTTTTCTTTTTTTTTATCAGTTAGAGCACTAAAGATTAGTCCATTAATGGATACGCAGAAAATTCTATAGCAACAACTTTGATAAGCTGTTAATTGTTTAATGGTGCAATGCGTAAAATGTTGAGTCTCATTCCCAGGTCGTCCAATACCAACACTTATATGTTTCACAGGTTGTGACACTTTGGGTTGGTAGGTCGGGCTGGCCACCAACCCAAAGCGTCAGTATTTAATGACCTGGGAATGAGATTCATTTTCATAATTTATTAATCTGATAATTATTTTCCTTAATAACAGATACATTTTTGTTGGAAGATAGTTGAAAATGTCCATCACAGTTTCACATTCCATGGTGATGTTCTGTCCGACCAACAGTCAAAAACTCAAAGATATTCAGTTTATGATCAAATATGACAATGAAAAGCAGCAAATCAGGAAGCTAAAACCAAAATAAGTTAATAAATGATTAATCAATTATCAAAATAGTGCCAGAATATTTTTTTATATTTTATATTTATTTTTTATATTTTTATATTTAATTGACTAATTCTTATGGCCTGTAAAAAACGCCAGGGGCTGTCACCTCTTATTTTACGCACTAAGCGGTAGAAGACAAAATATGCCGAAACGTTCATCAATGGAAAATAATTTTTTTTTAAAAGATTGCATCACTTATGAGTTTTTGTCTTTCGCTTATTTATTTTTTGTATCAAAAGGTAAACACTTGATTGTCACTCATTTTTGGTGGCAGAAGGAATAGCTAAAATGTAGAAAAATAGAATTAAATGAGCATTAGAGAGATGTTTCCAAACTCTTTTTGTACTGTAATCACCGTCCCAGCTCTTTTTCTGTCTGCGGTTGAGTGTTTTTTATATTCTCCAAGTATAAAAACACCTACTGTAAGAGAAGCATGGACTTTAATTTAAGTTGCTGAACCTCAATAACCTCATATTTAATCACACTTGTATGGAGAATTTCAGTGTCAAAATGAATTTACAGATTTATGGCTCTTTGGAAGCCTCTATTGAGTCACTTTCCCAATGAATTAAGTGACATACTGTAAAGGAAAACTGACAAATTGGGCTGGAGGAGGTGTGTGTATATTGTACATACCACAAGTGGATTTCCTTGTACAGATAAGTAACCGAGGGAATGAGTATACTTGTGTGTATGTGTCCTCAAAAAGATCTTTACTGTGTTAATAATACGTTATCCCCTCTCTTTCTTGCTCTCCGATCTTCCTCTTATAACTCAGGCATATGATGTTTGTAAGAGAAACAGCAAGTTAACAAAAAGATAAAAATATCAGTCATTACCAGTGATCCACATGTGACTCTGCAAAACAACACTTTTCTCCACATTGAGCACTTTCAGAGTGCCACCACTAGAGGATGCTTTACTTCAAGGTTTTATCAAGCAGCAGATACAGACTGAGGCTCGAAGCTGGCACGGTTTTAATAGGAGGCGCCCTATATCCACAATATCCACCTTTACACATATGATAATACCAGTTACTGTAGTGGTTGTTGTAAATGTTTATCTCACCTGCACCATGTCAAACAAAGTGCATGCTGTGTCTATATTTGCAGTTATTAGTGGAGCGACAGGCCACAGGGTGTGTGACTGCGAGGGCGACATGCTCTGATGCTGATCAAAAGACCTGGCCGGCCTGATCTGCTGCAGGATGTTACAGCAGACCCCACTAAACTGGACCAATGTCAACACAGCAGAGCGATGTTTGTGTATAACGTGTGTGTGTGTGTGCACAGCAGGGTAGAGTGAGACTAGGGGTTAACCTGTGTGCATGCAGAGAGGGTGTAGCCAGATTGACTACTGTTGACAGCTAATGGGTGGGTACGAGAAGGTGTCACCTCACATCTGATGTTAACTGTCATACAGTTATAACCTGAGCTGGCTTATCACATTGTCAAAAAAAATCTTACAGTTCCTCTTATCTGATCCGCATAAGGCAGAAATACAGTGTCGCCGTGTTTTAAGATGGCAAGTTTGAACCAGTTTTTACAAGAGAGTTTCATGGTGCAAAGTATTTCAGTGTGGGCTTGTGAAAATGCAAAATGAAAGCTGTTTTAAAATAAATAAATAAATAAATAAATAAGTAAAGCATTTTTACCAAGAATCATGATTGCATTTTAAAGTAAAATGGTCATTGTCAAATGATGATGTCAGAACTAATTCACTATCCAAAATGTATATTTGTGAATTTATATTTTGAATCGTTTGCAATTTATATTATCTGCCACAAAATTTGTGTTGTAATTCAATACCTCAAATATTAGATATTTTCACCACTTATAGGCTTAATCATCAAAAATACAGCAAGGTTGTGTAATACTGTTATACTGCAAAGTGCAAAACAGTAAAAAAAACAACAACAAACAGTACTCAATACAAAAATTTGACAGTGAACAAAAAGAAAGAAATTCAGCAGTGATGCAATGATGTTGCAATGATGCTCAATGGGGTTCACATGTTAAAATATGGAAAAATCTTTGTGAACATGTTGCATTGATTTAGTGATCTCTGTATCTAGTGAGAAGCATGAACTGGGCATGTGATTCAGTGTTTTGCACTTTGTACCCAAATTATCTTAAAGGTGAGAAACTCTAATGTTAAAGTTTTTTAAGTATTCTGCTGCAGCTTTACTGTTGGTTCATTCTCACCGATCTCATAGTATCATTTTCAGCCGCATCAGGCTTCTAATATCAGTGTAAAAGCTCTAATAAAACCCACTGTACACTACCTTGTCAGACATACACAGTTAGTGGCCAGCTGGTGAACATAGTGGAGTGTTTGGCAGCTAAAGAGACAGATATTTCCCTCAGAAAGTGGGGGAGACCAAAAACAGAGCTAAAAGACAGTGATAATTGGAGTACTTTATATGCAGAAAAATGGCACCTGTCTGTGTGGTATTAAGATTAGTATTAGATCAGTTAAATTTGTAATGTTGGATCATATTTTATACAATGATTTTACACTTTTTTATTTATTTTTTACACTTTTTTGTATAAAATCTAAAAAGTAATTAGTGACTATAAGTTTTAAATAAATGTAATGGAGTACAAAGTACAATATGTTGCTGTGAATTCTAGCGGAGAAAAGTAAATGGTAATATGGAAAAACAATTTGTACGATTTTGCAGTACGTGTACTTTATTTAAGTGTACAGCTTGAGCAAATACACTGTTACTTTCACCACTGCTGAAATCAATTTACAGTATCTAGCACAGCTCTACCATAATTCTTTATTTGTACAGTTCACGTTGTACAAAGGTTGCATTGTATATCCCAGGTTATGTGTGCATATGGTTTATGTCTCTTTGAGCCTTTAAGGTGCTTGAAGCTGTAGTCATGAATTTGATAATGTTGCACAGGATTATTAAGACATTTCATTCTTCTTGGAGGTACCAAAGAGATTCTCTTACCTGACCTATTTTTTTTTTCTGGTTGGATTCTTGCAAGAAGACATGAAAGAATCCACCAGGAAAATGAATAATACTTCCATCTCCTTTTTCTATTTGCTGTGCCAAGTCCCTGCTGTGTCTCCTCCATATCCTGTAAACAACAGCTAGAGACAGTGGTGAAATAAACTAGATGGGTTAGCAAGTTAGAAAATGATTCCACATTTAGGGTTTGAACTATTTTGAAAAGTCATAATTTTCAGATTTCTTCCTGCAACACATCATATATTGGCTTGAGGTGTGTAGATCTATGAAAAGAAAGTCATCAGGGCATTAACTATTTCTTGGAATTTATTTGAATAAATTACATTGACTTATCACATCTGTTTCTTTACATCAAGCATACAGTCTTAGAATCCAATGCAAGAATAAAAGAAAACATAAAAACAAATAAATAAAACAAACAATCCAAAGACAATCATGTGCAGCACAGAGAACCTCTCCTTTCACATTGCTTCTGGATAATATGCTGTATATATACATCTATACTGTATGTGTATACTTTTGTCACAGTTACAAAAATAAGATACGTTACTGTAGATGCGCGACTATACACACAAGGTGAAAACAAAACACAGAAAAGCTGTACAGTCCTCATTGAGGGCAAAAATACACACGATTGTTTAAAAAAAAAGTGAAAGAATAAGAAGGAAGGAATTGTATAGCCTTTAAAAAAAATAAATACATGACCTTCAAACTGTGTCAGTATTCTTCCTCAGCCAACAAAGTATTCTGTCAAAGTTGTGCTTCCCTTAAAAAAAAAAAAAAACACGTGGGATATCAGTTGATTTTGCATAATTTATTGTAATCCTACTGAATATAATGAATTGGTCTTTTGATTAAAGAGACATCCATGTTTGTTTTAATATTGAACACTGTCAGAGACAGTATACCTTAAATACCTCAGCATCAGAGGTCCTCTGCAACCCTGTCCCTGTGCATAACGTGTACAGTATGCAAACCCAAATACGCACCCCTCCCCCAAAATACACGCACAACATTTCTACAAGATGGGTGAAAAAAAAATACTATTGCTGCTGCACAGATTACTCTGCAGAAGTGATAATTAATACATTGTCAACATTGCAGAGAGAAAAAAGCCCAGGGAACTACTAAACTGACTAAAACATGTACTGTGATAACTGAGGTTGGTTTGATTTCTAGATTATCAGTACATCAGTTAAAGAGGGGACAAAAATCCCACACAATACTGCATACAATAATTTATATACAATTTTTTTTAAAACCTAGAAATTTTTCTGAGGTCTAACATGACATTAAAAGGGTAAAACAGCAGCTTTTATTCTATATGATTTTGGAGAAAAAGGGTTTTTAGTGTAAGTTGCATAATTTCAATGAATTAAACACTTCCACTTCAGCCATTTGTGCGCTCCTGACCATGTCTAGTTTCATCTTGGTCAATGGCTTATAGACAGCTAAACTACAGAATACTAATCGGACTAGTGTGCAGCAAAAAGAACTACGCCTTCAGCTGCAGAAAAAAAAACTGTTGCCCCAATGAGCAGTTAAGTCCTATGAGTTATTATATCACAATACATCAACCATTTTTCACATGATCTGCTGATAAAAATACACATTGGAGGATTCAAACTTATGCACCATAGTTTTCTCACATCACTTCAAACTGATTAAACTTCTACTTGTGTTTTTGCAAATCATGTCACCACTCCACTAATCACTGGCTCAGATATGTAATGCCACATACTTAAGTATACAGTTTCACTCCTCCTGATGAAAATACTAAAGAACTAGAGATTGCAAGCTTCACCCCATTGCATTGAACTTATTTACTGATTCCATGTCTTGAAAACTGAAGCTAAAATTGGATACGATTCTTTTTTTTTTGCAGGTAACTTTGGTATCTAAATCACATACGACCAATCACGCGCACATGTTGATATGTAAAAAATAAAGATACTCTGGACAGTCTTGGTTGTTAGTTATCAGCTAGATGAATCTGTCTACAACTTTTGTCAAAAGTCTGAATAGGTAAGAGGTGAAGACATGCTTTGGACAGAATTTATTGAGCATGGCAGGTTTCTTCAGAAACTGCCCAAGCATGCCGAGAGATGATTACCAATAAAAAAGAGGAATATTTAAAACAAAACAAAATCGACTCAACATATTTTTTATTAGATAAAACATTTAACACTTGAAACCATGCTTGACCTAGAGTCTCCAACAAACATGAAGTACGTGGACCGATTTTCTTTTCCCTAGTATGTGAGATAAAAGTTCCTATCTACTGTAAAGGTTTCCACAAAGTACAGTGAATGAGAGAAAGTGTGATTGTGTAAAGCTGCTCTGATAAACTTATGATGGACTAACGGCCAACATAAATTGGGACAAAAGCCTGAAGGTGCCTCCTGGGATAAGGAGAAGCAACGACATCAATGCAGATTTTTTCTTATTTAAAGTAAGCTCAATTGGTGCACACTTGCTTTAATTAGTCATCAATCTTTGCCTGTACCTTCATTCGTTATTGTGTTGTTGCTGTTTTGACTCCTTTAAAGCGGAGAACAGGTGGTTGGTAGGAATGTTTAGGAAACAGGTTACTGGGAATATTTTGGGGCGGAGGAATTTGAGGCCAGGATTTGCTTTGCTACCATTGTGGACACAGCTGGTAGCGGTGACGTCCTAGTGGGGCAGCGGGACCAGGATATCCACGTAGTTGATGGGGAAAAAGCCGGAGTTGCCGTGCAGCATCCCCTCGTACCAGTTGTCATCTATCTTGTTGGTCAGAGTGATGATGTCGCCTTCCTTGAAGCCTAGCTCACCTTCATTCTCGGGGTCAAAATCGTAGAGTGCACGACAGCAGGGCTGGTCCATAGGGGCTGGATGAGAGAAAAAAGTCAAGTAGAAGAGAGGCTTATGGAGATGAGATGCTGCATACAGATTAGAGAAACAATGATCAGAACAAAAGCTTGTGAAAGGCTCACCTGGAGACCTGGCTGAAAGGGGGGAAGAGAAGAGGAAGAAACGGAGAGGAGAGAAAGCAAAGGGAGACACAAACTTGACCATCAGATCAGTTACCAGAAAATAATAATGAGGCACTTAATGTTTAAAATAGTTAAACATTTTGGGAAATACACTCACTCATTCCTGAGAATGAGAAGGCTGCAGCTGGCTAACTTAGCTTGACATAAAGACTAATTCAGAATTATCTCATCCACTACTTGAAAACACACTAGATAATAGATGTTTTGTAGTGTGCAATGGGCTCATTGTTGCCCCTTGTGGCCATTCAAGGGAAAAATAGCCACTACAACTGCAGATCTCACCAACTGTTAAGTACCATGCAGTGCATGAGATGGAGACGGTCTTGAACGGGGCTGGGGGAAACAGTTTACAAAACCCACCTACCAGCACCACCTCCAAAGTTCAATCACATGTTTGTTCAATCTGTACTGAACCTGATGGGGACTATTTCTTGGCTCTTAGCAGTTGTCAGGCAACAAGCTGAGTCTCCAGAAAGTCGCTGTTTCCAGCCAAGACTTACTGTCCCAAAAAAACTAATTAATTAGTGAACTTTAGAGGTGCTGGTGTTCGGATGTATTACCTTTGGACAGAGCCAAGCTAGCTGTTTCCCCCTGTGTCCAATCTTATGCTAAGTCAGTATGAATCTTCTTATCCAACACTGAGCGAAGTAGCTTTCCCAAAATGTTGAACTATTCTTTAAACAATAAAAGAAAGATGAGCAGTTTGACAAAAAAAAAAGGGACAAAAGAGAAACCAGAGGTTAGACAAAAACAGCATTGCAGACGAGCTGCACTGCAAACGAAAATGCAGACAAAAACATACGGTCCATTTTAAATAAGGATAAAAATAAGCATGATAGAGAGATTTTGCATCTCTTCCCAAGTTACTCTTGCTCACCTGGAGATCTTGCTGCAAAGGGGAAAATAGAAAATAAAGGTGAACGAAGAGCAGAAGTGTTTACGTTGAAAAGCAATTTTCCACACGGATTAATGATGGACTGATGAGTAATGAAAAGGTCAACCAACAAAGCAGGGACGAACACAAGTTAGATAACAAATTGAAAAGAGCTGCAGACAGACAAAGAAACAAGAGGATAAGACGGGACTAGATGATTGACGAGTGAACAAAACCAAAACAGCAAATGCTCGTCCCCTGCTGAGCTGTTCATTGTTACTGTTGGTCTGCATTCTTTGTACAGTGAGAGGACGGCACTTGTTTTTCTGTGGTTTGTTTGTAACATTTGAGTGCAACAATTTGTTTTTCATTACAAATGCACAAACAGAAAGAGAGACTGACAAAAAAACAAAAACAAGAATGAGTGATGGAAGAGATATTGTTATATCTCTCTGGAGATTCACTTTTATCTCACCTGGAGACCTTGCTGCAAAGAGTAGACAACATGAGGGAGGGAAAGAGAGCAGTGGACGTAGTTTTGAGTTTTAAGTGTAAATGAAAGGATGGTGTTGAAGAAATTAATTCATGAACACACAGACGGAGAAACGGATAGTTTGACCTGGCTCACCTGGAGACCTCGCCCCTGGAAGAATAAACAAAAATCATAAGGGGGGAAAGAGAGGAGTGTAGAGTTGTATTAGACAGTTGTGGATATTCTGTTCAAGTACAGGTAATAACTGAAATGTTGGGAAAAAGAGCTGGGAAAAAAGATAAAATTAGCAAACATAGCAAAACAGGAAATATAGTGTAAATTCTCAAATAACTGTTTCTAAAAGCACCTTTTATTTAAAACAGGTTACTAATCTCCTCTTTTACAAGATTTCTACGAACAGAAACAAATCATGTTCTCTTCTGCTATTCGGAAGACCCCTTGCAATTTCTTTAATATGGGACCAACGTCTATCATGTCTGTAAATGGTGAAGCGAAATGTCTCCCCTCATTAGCTCCTTCCATCATCAGCTCCGGAAAAAACAATGTGTCTAATCAGAATGTTATTGAATATGATGTTAATATTATTTTATTTTATTTATTTAATCCTTTATTTAAAACAGGTAGCCTCATTGAGATCAAGATCTCTTTTTTCAAGAGAGACCTGTGTACAAAACAGAACAAACAAACAAAAACAAAACAACACC
>JBBPCS010000283.1:8759649-8780866 GCA_037974645.1 Hollardia meadi
TGTGTGTGTGTGTGTGTGTGTGTGTGTGTGTGTGTGTGTGTGTGTGTGTGTGTGTGTGTGTGTGTGTGTGTTGGGGAACTCACAATGAGGAACAGAAGGCAGGAGACCACAGAGACAGCTAACACTGTGCCTGGAGCTGACTGAATCACATTGGGAATAAAACTGAGTGATGAAGACTGTGCTGTGTAAAAATCTACAAATTCAGACGTATTCACAGCATAGACACTCGATGACACCTCCTTATGCGCACACACATAAAGCCACATAACTGTATGCATAATTACAGGTATAAATGCTCGCATGCAGCCTCGGCTCACACACAGATGCATTTGAGGCATCGCGGAACATCTGCAGGGGCAGAGAGGGCTCTGCTAATGGGTGACAATAGACTCATCACACAGAATTAACACAATCTGTGCAGCCATCTAATGCCCCGTGTGGGCTGCTGTCTGCTTCCAGTGTGATCAAAAGAGGTCCTGATTAAAACTGAGAAGTGTGCCAACAGCAGAGTTGCGTTTTCTTTTAATTTAATTCTTAAACGTAATGAATCTCTCCCAGGTATTTATTTTATTGTTGATCCGCAAGTGCTGCTCTTCAAGAATGAGCAATGTGGCAACTCAATGACAACATTCTTGTGTCTGGGCTTCAATCGTCCACACAAGCCTCTCAAGTGTGACGCTCGCAATAACAAATGATTACTCGCAGTATAAATTTACTAAAAATACAACACTAGACTCCATTGATCCATAGACTCCAGCTGTTAAATTAACTCATTTATTCAGGTCAGACATGGAATTAAGAGTTTAATAGTTGCTGACCTTCAGGAGATACACCATTATCAGTGTCACAGTAAAGTCATTATTCCCTCAAATCTCTGTGACAACAGCTTCTAAACATGATGCAAACTGGGAGCTGTAACTAAGGCCATGTGGGTGACGTGGAGAACAAGAAGGGAGAGAGGAGCTTGTTTGTGTGACTCAGCCAGGATCCAGGTATCCTACAATGTGAGGCCTGAAGCCGACTGTCAGTGTCACTGTGGCTCACCCCGAGAAACGGACAACCTCCCTAAGACACCGGAAATAAAAGTCGCTCACAGCCCTGGAGTTAGTAGAAAGGCTGCAGGGACAAATCTGCTCATACCTTTGACCATCAAGAGCCTATTTAAGTCTTATGGCCACCACTCTGATGGCCTCCAACGTTCGTGATGGTTCAAATCTTCAGTCTGAGCTCTTGGGAGCAAAAATAAGATACTAAATTAGGGGGATAGGTTGAGGAAGCCTCTGTGTAACCTTGAACTGAGGATTGTCCCATGCATTCGGCCTACACAGTCAGTGTGGATTATTTATTTTAAAAAATTAATGAAGTATTGAAAAAGAAAGGAGGTGGGGGAAGACAGTCGTATCGTGGCATGGAAGCCAAACACCCACTGTCGGATCATTCGAAGCATTCACACTTCAAATAAAATACCACACTGATAAAATGTGCCACCACAAACCATATCACCATTAAAAGTGAGTGAACTCCCAGCACCCAGACCACACCCATGAGTGGAGGCCATCACCAGCAACACAGAAACAGGACTGAAACCCTAAACCATATCAAAATCAATTCTACAATGAACAACAAGAAGAGTGAGATAAGGACTAAAACAGCTAAGACTAAAATAAAAGGCAGCCAGAGCCACAAGTGGAGAGATCACACTAAGTTGTAGGGCGTCCTGCAGTCTCCACTCCTTTATGCCCATGGGCCTACTCTCTCCTGCTCTCACCTGATTGGCTGACACCCCTTGGATGGGTCCTAGTGTCCCTGTGCAATAGTGAGATGGAGAAGACATCTATCACTTCATCACTGATGTCCCGCGATAGGCGATAAATGCGTTTAGAGGGCGCCGAGGTCATGGCGTGCCGCTGCTGCTATAGGAGCGGATTTCCTGCCGAAGCGCACTTAACGATTGCATAACGGAGTTCCCACTGAGGGGAAACACCGGTTTCAATCTTCCTCCGTTTAAGGCAACAACTTGCGCATTATAAGTGTGAGCGGCTGCCATGCTCTGCAGCTCTTTCTGTGCGGAATGTCATCTGAAGGGTACCGAGAGGAACTGACGTCCCCCGGCATCACTGTCACCGTGCCCCCTGCCTCCCAGACAGAAACATTAACACCGTCTTCCCGTCATGCATCACATAACTGTAGTAAATCAAAGAAGGCTGTAAGTAATAAACGATCATTTTGGTGCAACGCTGCACCACGCCAGTCTGTTCTGCAGCAGGACTGCAACGTGTACGTGATTTACAGGTGATAGATGGAGCACAGCAGCATGAGAGACTGGTTTTAAACCAACACCATCTATCTGTGCTGCTCTCCTGTAATATGACGCCTCAACACGCTGGGATGTGGTGTTCAGGACGTCGAGGTCTTACCTGAGTGGCTTTGTGGAATTGCTTCTTCAGCCCCGCTACAGACATGGTTGCTGCACGGTGGTTCTAGCTGGGGGGAGATGAGCTGATGCTGCAGGTGTGTGTGTGTGAGGAGGAAAAATCTCGGTCCTACTCGTGTCTGACGGTGATCTTGCAGCCGTTGCTAAGTCCTGTCTACGCTGGTCTTCACCAGAGGGATCTCCTGCGAGAAAGAGGCTGACTAAAGCCCCGCTCAGGCTATTGGATGTCAAAGCCACATGTCTGAAACGGCGCTGACGTCGGAGCCAGCTCCTTTTAAAGAGTCCGCCTCCTCATCACGGCTGGGCTCCATGGGCTAAAAGGAGGCCGAGGTATCTCTAATCCAAACTTGTTCAGTGGAAAAGGACAAGAACGAAATCAGCTTTATTCTGATTATTCAACGTGATGAAATGATACCAAGGAATAACGTTCCCTAACCTCTTCTACTACATTAGAAAGAAAGAAAGAAAAGAGAGAGAGAGAAAGAGAGAGAAAATAAACCCACCTTTATTTTCAATAAATACAAGACAATCTCATCATGAGTTATTGACCAATGAAACAGAAAATTAAAAGCAATAAAAACTTGTTATAGAAACACAGGGTTAAAAGAGAGAGAGAGAGAGAGAGAGAGAGAAGGAAAGAGTAAGAAAGAGAGCTTTTTACCCCTTTATTAAAAACATGTCAACAAAGCACTATTACAGCACTGTACGACACCCCCTTACATATCCAGATAAGCAGTTTAGTCCCCATCAAACTACAAACAGCCCCGTCTACACACCACATCCTCTGAAACACGCCAAGGTTGTTAATAAAAGTGAAATATTCCTACTCAGCCCTAAGGCGCACAGAGACCAGCCCTGAACCCTGCAGCCAAGAAAGAGAGAAAGAAAGAAAGAAAGCTCTCCCCTCATTGACTGGCTTACAGCTCCAGCACCCTGGACAGCGCCCATCATTGCAGACAGACGCCCCGCCGGGATCAGACTAACTACTGTCCTCCTATTGTATCAGTCACATGTGATCGACATAACAAAAACAGAATAATAGATGAAAAGAAAGTGTGTCCGGATGCAATAAGCTGATTTACACACACTGGTGGTAATAAAGGAAACACAACGTGGCATGAAAATATGAACACAAAGTTTCAGAGAGCTGAGAGGAAAACAGCAGCAGTGTGGCGAAACTACGGCTCGAGGGGTCTTACTGACATCCACTGTGACTTTATGTTGAGACTGAAAGTTCATCATTGTTGATCCAGGAAACAGCATAATACAATCATCATCAGCAGATTGCTAACTGTAGATGCTAAAATTGACATTTTCTGGAGCACTTGAAGAATGGACCTTATGGTATCTTTTCTTGCTTTTTTGTGCTCCTTTTTGCTCCATGATGAAGCTAAACACCTTCCAAAAATTTTCCACAAGTCTTACCAAAACTAACTCAAGTTTCTAACTGTCCAAATATGTGGTACATTTAAGTACATTTACTCATGTACTGTAGGGGTGAATTTGGGTAATCCGGGACATTTTTTGCAATTTTGACTTCTGTGACTTATTACGATATCTAACACATTAGATCAACACATCAGACCTTTCTGAAATCCCTAAGATGTTTTCTAACCACACCAGAAGAAAGAATCTAGATATCATACCCAGAGGAGACATGCCACACCTTTTAGTGTTCTTTGTGCCAAAAAACAACAACATTCTGCCTAAATTTGATAATCTGGGACAGATCACTTTGTAATCTGGGACACTTGTATTAGGCTTAAAAAATAACTAAATCGCCTTACTTTATGCAAGCCAAGCTCAATATTGCCAATTTGACGTGTTACGTGTTATGTGTGCGACCCACCACCGGGACATTTAAAAAGCAGCTAGCAGCAGTTAGCAGTGTGTTGGGATTTAAAATGCAGCTAGCAACAGTTAGCAGTATGTTGGGATTTAAAATGCAGCTAGCAACAGTTAGCAGTATGTTGGGATTTAAAATGCAGCTAGCAACAGTTAGCAGTATGTTGGGATTTAAAAGCAGCTGGCAGAAGTTAGCGGTATGTTGTGTATTGTATACGATGCACAGCAACTTTGCTTGCGTTTGTAGAATGTGCACGGCTAGCAAAAGCACAGCACTCAGTTCACCCACCATTGTTGTTGTTTCACTGCCCGACGCGTGTGTTATACGTCACACCCATCACACCTCTTTTGCTTCCGGAACGCCGGCATGCTATCTAAAATCACAACTGGGAAAGCATTATGCTAGCGTTAAAAAAAGCAAAGCCGGCGTAATGACGGGTCTTCTTTACGACATTATTGCGGGATTTCTGTGTAAAAAGGGCTATTGTCTACTGGCATTAGACTTATAAACATTGAATAACTATGTATGCAACTTCAGGGAGTCTCTAAATGCATATTTCCCCCATTTGAAGAACTTAAATGACTGTCCCAGATTACCCAAAGCATGCTGTCCCATATTATCAAACATATTTGATAAAGTGGGACGACTAAAAAATGTTTGAAAAAACAAACAAACCTAAAACACATTTTCAACAATTTATTGTATATTTTGTTGCTTGAATAGATCACAAACATAATTTGATGACAATTAGGAACTTTGTCTTATTTATGACAGATTTATATCCTTAACATTATTCTTGTCAGGATCCATCTTCTTGATTGACAAGTGCCCCGCCCCTTTCTGTGACATCACCTCCATGGAGTCATGTGATTTCAGTGACATGACATCCATGCTAAATCTATAGTAAAAGTCCTGTTCACTAGATTTTGTTAGAACAGTAAATAAACACACTGGAGCTTAGGTGTCCCAGATTACCCGAATTCATCCCGTAAATGCAAATTTGAGGTACTTTGAGGTAAAATGTAATGTACACATAAATGCAGCAGTATTAATCCAAAAACATCTTAGTAAAACACAGGGGCCATTTTTCTGCAGAATGAGTAGCCCACTTTTTAACTGAAGTAAAAATTTGAATGTTGACCTTTATTTATAGTGGAGTATATTCCAACGTGTGGTCTGATTACTTCTTCCGCCACGGTCAATCAACTCAGCACCTATGTGCGTAATGGCACAAAAGCTGATTTGGTTCTATATTGGATGCTAAGGACAGAAACCTGGTTTATGTCAAACAAAATTAAACGTGTGTCGACATTCATTTATAGATAAGAGTGGTAATGGGTTTTAAAGTGGGCATGGCCTGTAACAGAAAAGTGCATTATTTCTGCTGTTGTACACAGTCGAAATTTATTGGTCCCCTCTTCAGATGCTCTGACTCAATCCGTCATCACGGTATTCTTTGGCTGATACGATTAAAAGCCTGCAGTAATGGCTCTGAATTAAAGCTAAGAAGTCACCTGCACACATTTTGTCAGCTCAGCCGCAGCCCCTCGACGCCAGATGGCGCGTCGATTGTGGTGGGACTACTTGGGCAGACTGTCAGAAACGCATCCCATATGACCAAAATAGCAGCCCGGGAATAAGAACAAACCAAACAGACGATCAAATCCTTAAAAAAAAAGGCTTTATCTGAAACCGTGAAATGTCCAAATTAAACACGTCCAGGCTGTGTATATTGGAAGATGCTTCCATTGAATTGAATTGAATGTGCGTAATGAACGGCACGTGTCACTTTTAAGATATTGCCGCTTCCTTTCAAATAAAATAAAGATCTTTAAGTACAGCTCAGTGTTTGATCCCTGGAAGCACTTTCTAGGTGATGAAATGCAAACATTTACATAATAATTTACTGGCGTTATTAATGTGTGTGTGTCTATGGGAGGTGTGTTTAGACCACAGACTGGGTGTAAAGGATGCAAAAGCTCATGTATGAAAGGCATCACTAAAGCAACCACTTAAGAAAAGATTTCCCTGAGATTATGTGTTATTTTACCACCTGACATCTGACCTTTCTGTAAAACTTTCATCATGCAAATAATGTCCCTGCTGCTGCATGTCAGAGGCAGATTAGACTGTGTGGGGCCCACCCAAACAGCACAAGATGTGTGTGGGAACTCAGTTAAATACTGTACACGACACATCTTTGTCAATATATTTATCTATTAAACGATTCATTTGTTCCAGTCAGCACAACGGTTTGATTACTGAATCATTTTGTTTTACTTTTGTTCTTTTTTTGTCTAATTCTTCACTCCTCTAATGATCAAATTCCACCACAGCGGATGATTTCAGGCAGAAACATTTCTTATGTTAGTGGCGCCATCCTGTGGAGAATATCTGAACATGCATTCAGAAGGAAGGGAACCGTGTACGCGTTCGTCTACACATCAATGTATCCACTGCACGTAACAAGACATCAAACAAAAATAGTGCTTCCAATTAAATGTCAAAAAGTAATCATCAAAATGGTTCGCAACGGCAATTAAATCATGATCGTTATAAGTTGCAGATGCACAAACTCAGCTTACTCACAAGAGATACACCATAGACATCGTCTATATCAGAAAATACAGGATTTCAAGGGTCAAAAGTGAAAGACATAATCATTCAGGATGTAAAGTCTTTAAACGTTTTTATGTGAGCAGCTATAAAAATCCTGCTTTTGTAGTTAAATAGAACTACACTATGCCCGTTATATCAGTCCACAGCTCGAGTCACAATCTGTGATGCTTTGCTCCCACCTAGTGGTACGAAATGATGCAACAATGATGTATTCGTGCTCTGCAGGGAAAGCAGGTATGAGGGTATAATCAAGATATATTGTAGGGACGCCCTGAACACCAAATGTTTATTTTGCCAGAGCAGCTCTTATTGTCCAACAGAGAAAGTACGAGTGATACATCAAACCGGCTGACAGTGACCTAAGTGCAGTTCTTTGCTAGTTTTCCTGCTCACTGGCCTCGGCGATGGAGTGATGAAGTGCTTGGTGCCACTGCTCAGTGATCTGTGTGTGCGCCTGTGGCCTGAGGTGAGTGTCCATTTGTATTATGTCATGAGACAATAAATCTCACCTGTACCATACAGACAGATGGAGGCTGAAGTCAGGTGAGATATGAGACCCTTGCTATTAACTCTATCATGCTGACCACTGGTCTCATTTTTGGCGTCGACACACTATCATATTCATGTTTTTAACATGTATGATAGTAATATTTATATCCTTTTTTTGCAGATTCTTCTGTATAGAACAATCGTGTTCGAAAGCTATTCTGTATATTTTAATGGAGGTTGATGCAGTGCTATTGAGATGGACTGGTAAATATTTCTAATGTATCACTTGATGAACTCATGTTTAGCTTACCCTCACACGGGAACAAGCCCCAGAAACACTTGAAGTCACTTGGGACAGCAAGTTCCTCCTAACCTGAGGAGGCAACCATGTGTTTTGTGTCAGGGCTCCTTGACTTCAGACGTGGAGGCTTTGACTCTAAATGTATACCTACCATTTCTCTCTCTTTTTAAAAAACGAGTCTACCAGACCTTTCTGACAATCAATGAGCACTGATCGGGACACTGGTAAGACATGCAAACCAAGACAACAAAACCCAAAACTTTCAGCTTCTCACAGTTAATCTCATCCATCTCTGCTAAAACAGACATCTGTCTTGTCCACAGCGCATGACGGTGTGTGCACAGGAATTCCTCAACATGTTCCAATGAATGATCCTAAGGCGATCATATGTCCTGAGTTCCAACCCTCACCTATAACCATGAGCTTTGTGAGATCAGAGGTAGAAATGGCCTTTAAAGGATGTCTGGGTTCACCCTAAAGAACAGGGTGAGGTCAGAGGCTCAAACATCCAGAAGGAGCTTAAAGTAGAACCGCTGCTCCTTTGCACTGTAAGGAGTCTGTGAAGGTGGTTTGCTATCCTGATCAGGAGTCCTCTCTGTGGTGGTTTTCTCGTTTCGTCTAAATGAGAGAACACAGGGCAGAAGCAGAACACCTGGCCTGGGAACACATAGGGAATCTTAATTTTTCCTTTTATTGTTTACTTTAATATTAACCTTAATTCAACCATGGTAACTTAACTAAGATGGTCTCCGTTAATGCTCGGGAGTGCCTGGCCTTGCGCTCTAAGTTAGTTAGATTCATTGTCTGATTCTGTAAACTAGACACATGTTGTTTCTGTTGACCTGTGAGGCATCAATCCACAAGAAACTGGCAGAACTTTTTTTTAATACTAATCTTTAAAACATTAGCAAATGGTCCTGTTTTTATTTCGTCACAGACAAAGCCCTGAAGAACTTGCGCCTCGATAAAGGTGCAGTTATTGTGAGGAAAATGTGCGTTTTCAGTGCAGATGGAAAAGACAGGGTGGGCTGTGACAGCAGACCAGGGGCCATTTGTCACATATGCCAGTCGTGTCACCGGAGATGAACAACTAACACACAACAGGCTGTGGTCATGTGTTTCCTAAGGCCTACCAATCCCCATAGCATCCCGCTCCACTCAAACATGCAAATGTACCTGTGCTCTGCTCTAATTGGTCCCAGTGATGCTCGCCCTGCTCCACCTGTGTTCATGGGAAGCCTCCAGTCAGTCCTGCAGTCAGACCCCCGCCACTGTGTGCAAGCGTACAGCGCTAATATTATGCAAACAAACACTTCTTTGTTGTTTGGCACTTCTTGCACCGACCCGCCACTGTGGAAGAAAGGGAGAAAGTAAGTAAAAGAGAGGAGAAAGGGAAAAGGGGTAGGTGAGTGGGGGGTGCTTGAATTCATTAGTGTGATTACCTGAGGTGTGCTACTTTGCAGGGGGTAATCTGCCAACCCATTTCATACCCTCCAAACTTCAGCCAGTCCGCTAATGAGCGCTTGGAAAAGTTAGTCAAGGTGGAGAGGTGCTTTGAGGAGCTATACACCGCAGACTAAGGTGTTATTATACATGCTGGAGCAGAAAACAAAGGATGGTTGCCTGTTTTGTTGCTTGGACCAATGAAGACTGTTTTCACTGTTGGTTTTGATTCTGAATGCACATAACAAAATGGTACTATGGACAGTGTGTGAATAAATTAACTTGGAACTTGAAACAAAACATCCCCTGCTTAGTTTCTTGGCATATTTGAAAGCATGAAATCTCTGACAACAATATACTGCACCCAAGAATGACAGTTTGACTGATGTGCGATATTAGGAGCCACATTTTCTACTCCATTTGAGACAACATCCCAGATTAGCTATAAGGACACCAGGGGGGTTCAGGTAGTCACATTCAAAGAGTCGCTCTTCTCCGAGGTGATGTTGAGGACTGCAGCTTCCCTCCTACGCTGTAAAAGAAAGTGGATTAGAGACCAGATCTACCCCTCTCTCATTCTCCTTTTTTCTGCCCAGGAGCTCAGGCCATGGCTTTAGAGAGACAGCTGCCATGAGCAAGGCTTAGGACAGTCCACAGGGACGAGAAAGTGTGAGTGTCAAAGAACAAGAAAAGTGCAGGAACAGCTTGGTTACGATGGACAAAACAAAGAGGTGAAAGGGAGGGGGAGAGAAATCCAAAAAGGGAAGCCAGAGGATATATATATATTATATATATATATAGATCCTGTAACTTTCCCCTTCCTCTTGCCCTATGCCGCTGCTTTATCACACAGCATCAAAACATAGCTTTAGTCCCCTGAGTGGCTGGACTTTTTATCTGCTCCCTCGCTTCCCACGGTGGGCCGCATCCACCCATAATCTGCTGCTGTTTCATGTCTGGAGCGCTGTAGAGGAGGATAAGGGACTTGTTCAAGTGAAGATCAATGAGGTTGTATACATGGCATATGTGCATCAGGAGAGTGCGATTCCTTTTTTCTTTTTAAGGTGGCATCCAATTGAATAAAAAGGAAAATTATACATGTACGTACGGGAGGAGCTGCAGCTGTGATCTAAAAGTTTAAAAAATAATCATTATTGGGCTCCTGACTGAAATTTCACAGCGCAGTCAGGACAGTCTAACTTTTGTTTCTGAAGCCTCTCCCTGTGGATCAAACATGAAGGATAGACAATGAAAACTGTAAACATGTTGCATTATACATTTGTCAAAAACAAATTTGGCTGTATGTCACAAGCACCTTGTTACAAAGACAGTGCCAAGTGTCTCTGTGTGTGTGAAATCAAAGCGAACAGATATATTGGCAACAGTAGCCGGAGTGTGAAACTGTGTCAGTGAAGGAAGGGAAATCACCAGAGGCTGTTTTCTATTCACTCCACAGCTGGTTGACGAGATCTGCAAGGACTAATTGTGCATCAGTTGGAGGCTGCAGAAATTCTCTGTTTGTGCTTTGACTGTTCTTTGTACTGTGGGCTACCCGCCTTCCCACCCAAGTGGCACGCATTCACACCACAGGGAACTTTAAAGTACAACGGAGAAGCCTTGGGACACACACACACACAAGACAAACACACACATACACAAATCATCGATCGACCCCAAAGTCAACCCGTGACCCCGACCTCTTCTACCCCTCCAGGAACAATCTCCTGCAGGAATTTGTGGAGAAAAAAAAAAATTCAAGGAAGTTGGATTTAAAAAAGAAGTCGGGGTGAGAGACAGAGATAAAGACGGGGGAAGAAATGGCACGAGTTGATTGTGTTGGAATGAATAAAAGGGAAAGGGAGGAAAACTTTGCATTTGGAACTACGGATCAAAGTAATTCCCACAGGAAACCTCTCTTAATGAGAGCTGTACGAGAAAAGAAGGGTGGGAGACAAGGAGAGAGTGAAAGAGAAGAAGGGTATGGCACTCCATTCCTGCACAGAAAATAAAGAGATGAATCATACACGGCGCCTAGTGGAAGACATGGGTGTGTGTGTTGGTTGGTTGGGGTGGGGGTGGCGGTTGTTTGAAGGGTGTTTTCAAGATCATTTTAACGTCTTCACTGAGGGAGCGTCAGAGGCAAGGCCAGGTTAATTAAACCCAAAGGAGTACCAGCTGAGGGGGGCCCGAATTTGAATATGTCACAGAAATAGCAAGAGTGTGTCAGCTGAGGCCGGGGCTCGGCAAGCAAACATGTTGACTATGCATTACACGCTAAAAGGAAGAGAGAGAAATAGAGATAGTCAGACAAGCAAGGGGTGGGGGCTCCGAGATAATTTGCGTGGAACCGGTGCTTTGCTCTTCTATACCCAGCGCGCCACCGGATTTCTCTGAGTTATTAATGTTTGTCATTAACTGCATTACGCTGGAGGACAGTGACTGAAACAAAAAACTGCAGAAATTTATATGGGACAAATATTGACAATAGCTGGCTCCTGGGTATTGGAGAAGAAGAAAAGATGCAAACTATGTTAATGAATGGTAATTAACCACAAGGGTTTGTCTCTCCTGGATCCCAGCTAAATTGGTCCCCGAGTTGCAGCTAGAGACAGTCCTGGCCTAATCCTTTATTATAAAAAGATAAAGGAAAACGACATCATTAGCATATATTTGAGAGGGGAGGGGGGATTAAAAAGTGGAATTATTCCTTTTTAATTCCTGAACGGAGGATTCTTCACACCATTGTTAATTATACATAATAAAAAAAGAAAGCAGGAAAGTGATGTAGAGGAAAACAAAAGCAAAAAGGTTAAAAAAAAAAAAAAAAAAGGTAGTAAAAAGGGATGACTTGAAGGGAGGAGTGTGTGGTCTCTTGTGTGGGATGCCAACTCAAGGACAGAGGAGACCAGGATCATGGTTTAATATTCAAAATGAATAATAAGAGAGGGAGGAAGAGGGAAACAGATAAAAGGGGGTTGGAGGTAGCTATGTCAAGGCTAGAACCACCCCTCTAATACACCCCTGTGCTGTGTGCCCATGTGGACCCTTGTTAATGATGTCAACAGCAGGGGTCACTTGTTACAGACAGGACCCTGGCCAACAGTCAGCCGTCAATCATAGGAGAGGTGTGAGAACCCTGCTGTCCACCAGAACACCCTCAGTCACAATCACACACTGACTGACAGTCCTTTGAACTGCTGGAATGAACAACATACAAAAGACCATTTAGACATCGACCATAGACAAAAATGTGTGAAAAAGGTTTTTATTTAGACATTTGCAGGCGAAAATCATTGATATTTAACATAATTATCTATTAAATGATCAAAAAAAAGCTTCCTTCAGAGATAAATACTAGCATTGCTTTTGATGACTGCTTTTTAATGGGCTTCAATCACTGCATAGGGTTTCTAAGAGCAGTGTAGCATCAGGTCTGATTAATGGATCTACCCTCTTTAAAATAAATATTCTGCTCTGTGCTGCACTCTCGACTTTCTCAAAGTGTCGACTTGGCATTGCCAGGTCAAGTCCCTGCACCCTAGAGTCCTTGAGGTGCCAAATAAATTAGGGGGAGATGTAAAAGAGGGTTTCAAAAAAAGTCTAACTTAAACATTAGCGTAAGCATTTGCCTTATCACCCCAGGTCTGCATTGAGAGTGGGGGAGAGTGGCTTTCTGTAAATTAGCTTGGCACTAAAGGGCCCTGTCTGATAGACATAGTGCACTGAGCGCTAACACAGATGTCGAGGGCTCATTTACAAAATCCGGGCTGCTGCGTTGAGCCAGTGGCCCAGAGTGAGTCGACAGCGCTTTTCTCACAAATACTGGTTCTGCTGCCCTGGCTCAGCTTGGCTCAGCCCAGCTCCCACTGAGTAGGAACCGGGGAGGGAGAGAGAAAAAGAAGAGGATGACAGTTTTCCCAGCCTCAGCCCAGGGAGTCAAGCTTTTTCGCTGACTGGTGTTGCAAGCGTGGCCAGCTCTTCTGTCAGCACTTTTCTCTCCTTCATCTTCACGCGCAGAGCCTCCATTAGCTGGCCGGCAGAGGGGATCTGCAGGGGAGGGGAAGGATAGAGAAAGGGTGTGGGGGCGGCAAGTTAGAGAAAATGAGGAAAACACACAAATGCACCACTATTAAAAAAAGTCAGATTTTTGACACTATTTTCAGTTTTATGAAATAACCTTAGATAGAGCCTGAGGACTTGTGAAACTTTCGAGGAACCGTCCATGCTGAGTGTTTTGACAAAGAAATTCATAAAACAAGCTAAACGGCAGTAGTTTCCACACCTAACTCCACACTTTCTTCCAATCTCAATCAGTGGTACATTAATGTACAATTCCTAAGTATTAAAGGAAAGGGTCGCAGTTTTCAAGTCATGTGCTTTAATGTAGGTTTAAACAATTCCTGTTTGCTGTGGTTGTTTCTCTTGTTCATAGTGGCAATGAAGACCAGGGGTCATGTTAACCGAAATCATTGACTTAATTTTTTTTTTTAACAATGACAGAAAAATCTGAAGGCTGTCCGTCTTTAGTAAGATCAAAACAATGAGGACAATCTACTGTAACCAGTGTTGGGGGTTAGAGTACTCAGATTACTTTTTTTGTGGTAACGAGTAATGTAACATGTTAGTTTTCAATTCAAGTAATCAGTTATTTAGTTCAATTTTCAAATAAATATTCTGTTACTTTTAATCACTTAATATCCTTATTGTTCTTAATTGAATGTTAAAAGGCGGTGTACTGTAGGCTGTAAGAGCTAGAGAGTTTTATTGTTTTCATAGAGCCTGCCGTACTGTGGCTATATGCCTCTTCTCAGATCGCTGTCAGATCGTTAGCAGCAGGGAATTAAACAGCATGTGTGGCCAGAATATTTTCATCTACATGCATTGGTGAATTAACCACTTACTCAAGTTTCTGAGTTGGCGATTGTTGGAGAAGTGTAAAGGCAAACCAAGACAGTTTTGGTGAGTTTTATTTTGTTTATGTCTCGTTTGAATAAAGTGTGTTTTATGATGAGTTTTTTCTTTGAATGAAACTTGAATTCAGAAGGTGTACAGATGTATTTTTCTGGATAATAAGAACAATAAGTATAATATTTTATTTCTTTTCTTGAAATTTTTGAGTTTATTCTATTTATGAAGATGATCGCCACTTGACACATCCCCCAGGTGAAACTACATCGTAAAGTGGCTGTCATTTTTGGTAATGCAAAAGTACTCAAACAAGTTACTTTTCTCAGTAAGTAAGGTGTTACTTTTTAGTGGCTGTAATCTAGTAACGTAATGAGTTACTTTAAATATAACGCTACCCAACACTGACCATAACGTTAAGTAATTCACTTGCAGCACTGTCATTAACCACATGCAGACCAGGTGGTACATTGTGGAGGTAACTAAATCTAAAAAGGTTCCCCTCGGATCATGTGGCCATCACCACTGACCTCGACAGCGTACTGACCATGTCTCACTATCTGGGTGTTGACGATGCGATGAAGAACTACAGACTAGCGCCTTGGAGCGTCTGTGACCACTACAGGTCACGGGGGTGCAGCTACGCACCTGACTCAATGACTCAGAAGAAGCGCATGCTGTGGGATTTCCTCCCAGTGAAGTGAGTGCTTGCAGGATTGTGTAATCCCACAGCAGTTTGTTCATATTTTAATTGCAATTGTCTAAATCTGTCAGATTGCATCGTTCATATTTGCGGCTGCAGTGTTTAGTGCCCGCTGTCCCTGCAGGAGAGAAAAAAAATCATCAGCTGAAGTGAGGCATGGTCGGTGTCTCTGTTCATTTTTCTCCCCATGGCCTTATAAATGCATAATTTGTAAGTTTGCTTTGTATATTAAATGTTATTGTGATCAAATTGTTTTCGAAAATTAAATGCTATTAAATAGGTTATGTCTCCATATCATTAAAAAAGGGTTAAGGTTGAAAATTAAAATGAAGGGTAATAGAATTTTAACAACCCTGTCCAACAACAAAAGTCTAATGCAACCTCTGGTGATGACATTCCTTCCTAATGGAAATTCAATGTGAGAGATATGGTACAAAATCGACTCATTATTCATTATTTTAATTAAACAATTCTTAGGTTCAAGCTAAAGCTAAAATGAGGCATCACAGGTCTAAGTTGGGGTAATTAAGGGGGTACAAAATTCCCTCATTCTGTTACCACCCCTCCAGTGCAGCTCAGCAAGCAAAGACTTAAGGAATGTAAAGGAAACCTAAAGGGTGAACGTAATATGAAAATGGACTAATGAATCCTTATATGAGCTTAAATTTGAAAAAAAAAGTAACTCTTTTAATGTGCATAAGGACATGAGTGGCCATGTGTTTTACAACACAGGAACATAGCGACCATTGCTTTTTTTTGGTGGGGCTTTCCCCAGAGGCTTAAGTTGATCACTCTTCAGCAGACACGCCTCTAGGCATAATTAAAACATCACTAGGCATCACTGGGGACATTTGCAACATTGTTTTGTTACCTGGGAAGGTAGCACGATGAGAACCAATTTCCACTTAATCATACAGGATTAGCATTAAGATCGAGCATGAAGGAAGTTGCTATAGGTGTTTACTTAGTTGTCGTGAAAATGGTAAAAAAAAAAAATAAAAGAGGTGGACAGGCCTCTCCTTCGAGCTCTGGTTAATTCTGTTTTTCCTCTGAATCGACACAAGGATTTTATGGTCATTAGGGCGCCTGATCAAAGGCAGGCATTCATACTGTATCACCCATAAATATTCACTTCAACTTATGAGCAGCCTTTTACAAGCGCCTTTTTCAAGAGAAGGAAACAAATTCATTCCCTGCGCAATATCCCAAGCTACATGGCATGAGATGAGAAATGGACTGGCCAAGCTGAAAATAGTGACTTCGATATGAAAAAAAATCTTTCACTTTTTATATCTTAAAAGAGAATGTGAAAGCACAAGATATTGAACCTTACACAGAGAAACTGGCGGACACAAGCCTTAAGTGCTGCAACAAACTTTACTGAATAACATCTGCATCTGGGGATACAAGGCATTGCGTTGCTTTGAAGTGATTAAAGCAAACTCACAACATTTATTGGAATTAGGGCTGTAGCTGACATGTTTTTAAGGTCTGTGATGTGATTTTAAACTATTGTCTTATCAAATTCCAATGCGTCTGGAGAGTGAATACCTCAGAAACTCACAAAAACCCACACAGTCCCCCCCCCCCACCCCCTCGGCCCCTTGACACTTCTCTCCTCTTCATTAAAGGTACCAGTAGCAGGAACACAAGGCCCCATGTGTCAGGAAGTGTGTGTGTTTGTGTGTGTATTTGAGCACGTGTGCAGTGGGAAGTCAGTTCCAGCAGCATGGGATGCATCAAACACACAGCGCTATTCCTCAGAGAACCACTACACTGAAGTAACTGCTGAGACATCTCCCTCTGCCTCTGTACTCCTGGGACAGCTCACTCTCTCTGTCTCACACACATTCACATAGACACACACACAAACGCACTAGTTCCTAATCAGCTAATTGCACTTAGAGCCACTAACTATGCAAACAAACCCACTAAAATAGAGACAGAGCCACAACATAAGGCTCTATGGGACAGCAAAGAGGGAGACTGGATCATTAAAAGTACTGATATGGGAATATGGGTAAACAACACCAACAGGTAAACATGATCTAGATAAACCGATAAAACTATGAGAGAAATCCTATCTAGAAAGCATTTTGCAGGCATTTTAAGTCTTAATTGCAGATGGTGGAGAGATGACAGGAAGTGAAGCAAAAAGAGATGCAACAAAGGTACCCAGCCAGACTTAGACCAGAGTTGTGGCTGCTCAGCGCCTTAACCCCTAAACACACACAAATCACAAACAGGACAAGCAGGACTATCATTGCCTTTCATCTACCTGCTGCATTTGCTGGGGACCAATACCCCTCAGGATGGTTGGAGGTAAGCTATGAGGCAGCTGCTCTACTGGATCCCCTGGGCTACTTAAGGCAGTGTTAGGGAACGGGCACTAATGTTATGCTACAGTTGATTTAGCTGGGCCCCTGTCCCCTTTGGCTGAGCTACCAAGCACCAGCAACATAGCCGTTATTTTGCAAGAGGCCCTGTCCCCTTTGGCAACACTAAAGAAGCTACTGTTGCATTAAGTCATGCTAACTCGCATCCATTACTATTCAACAGGCCCTGCAGAGCAGACCTTTTGTCTGGGTATGATTTCATGAACATGTTTCAGAAGTGAACTGACATGTAAAGCCACTGACACTGACAAGTGTGTGTGTGTAAGAGTGAGCTTGTGTGTGTGAAGACAAAGAAAGGGGCTGCAAGCAAAAAGTGTTTTTATGAGCCAATTAAATGACATTGCTATTCTACAGCCTGGGGCACACCTCAAGGCAAGGAGCAGCTCAAAGTTGCAGCACTCAAGTGACCATTGTCTGGTAGTGGCATCACACACACCAACTTTTTTTTTTCTTAAAAGATCGATCATTCCAGCTCTTTTGTCTTCTCCCTTGGAACGAGTTAGCACAATTATTTTCAAGGGCCAGGTTTGTGAGTGGTTGTAAAGATTGTGTCAGGCTGCTGGATATCAGAATCAGACAGCATAAAAGAGATATAAGGGGTAAATCATCTAAATTTGCAAGTGACTCCTTGGTGGGGTTTTTTTTCTCAGTTATTTGCTAGTTTACCATCTCATCAATATAACTGTAATAGTCAGGTGTAATTAGGTAAATGCTGCTGCTTAATTTAACCACAATCTTATACTATAGACCTGACATTTGGGACCTTCAAAACTCCGGCAGAGGTGTCTATATGTGTACCTGTAACATCATCAAAATTAAAATACAGCTTTTATATTTAAAGAGTGATAAAAACAGATGTACACTACTGGTTGGTTTGATAATAAGCACAAAGCAGTAAGGTTTTGGATCGTACTAGTACGACAGGAGCGTTTTCAGTGATGAAGGATTCTTACTATTAATCTTTGTCCCTGGCTGGTGAACAGTCTCCAATCTAGGCCACTATTCAAGGTAAGAGAGAAGTAGTTACAGTAGTTTTATCACAGAGGGGGAAAACAGCTCTTTGATCTTTGATCTTCTCACTTTTGTTTGAAAATCAAATTTATCAAACGGGGGAATAACAACAACAACAACATCATGATAAATAGATTTTTTTTTAAAAAGCCCAAGCACAAAGGCACCACACTAAAGTCTTGCATTTGATTATCTCTGATAATGAATATGTCACATTTACAAAAGGGGCTCAGGTAAGAAAATCACCGACAAGCCTATTCTCTCCCTCTCCTTCATAATTACCTACCCCTGCAGCGGAGCAGATCCCTCTCTTTTCTCGCCTTTAGGCCACTGGAGACTGATATGAAAGGGAATTGGACACTTGGGGCCACAAATACAGTAATTAAAAATCTCTCCTTTTCTTGATACGTTGTTTGGGAACATCATTTCAGTGCGCAACATGCATTTGTTAGGGATCTGACCTAAATACACCCTAGATTAAACACAGGAAGGCACCGGGTCTTTGTTTCAGGTTCCTGCTCATTAGGTGTGAAAATGAGGTGATTCTGGCATGATTGGGGTATAAATTTAGAAAGGTGATATCCATACAAAAGAGATGCAACCTTTAGGCAGGATCCAGCTATCAAGAACACACCCATGATTAACTGTAAGGCTCATTGACTGAGGTAATGTACTGGGACACTTACAGTCAAGAAAAGTGGCTATGTCTGCAGCAAACTGTCACATACAAAACAAGAAGGTGCAAAGAATAGTTGCCTTTCAATGTTTGCTCACTTGGTAAATGGACTACCATCTAAGGTGCCACCTGCTCATTAGGAGAGGTAACCATTCACACATACACTCACACACCGATGGCTATGCCTTCGGGGGCAATTTGGGGTTAGGTATCTTGCCCATGGACACTTTGACGTGCTGACTGCAGGGGTTGGGGATCGAATCACTGATCCCCCAAATCTAGTCATCTATTCAATGAGGAAATGTCTTCTTTCATCATTTATTATCTTTCTGTGTTAACTTTGAAATGGAAAGACCATTATGCTCCAAAGGAGGGCCCTCAGGTACAATCAGTCTGGCAGTAAACTTAAATAATATCATGAATAAATAACAATAACATGATTATTCACCTGGTCTATTGCAACTGATTTCCTGACATCTGCTGTTTGCTATATTGTAGCCTGCCTGGTTAGGTCATCACCCCCACAGCTTCATAGCAAAGGAACAGCCCCAACAAACTGTGGCTGCTCTGTCTATTTATGTAAAATGCAAGTTGAACATAACGGAAAAGTCACAGCGTGCTCTGGTATTAATAACAGCTCCAACACCAGTCTCCTCCTGGGAACACCCCTCCTAACCCCCACCACTGTTCCAGTGACATATTTACAGTACAAAGGCTCTACTCGAGTCCCCTCCACACACATACAAACACACATGCAGAGACAGAAAAAGAGTTGCTGATTTAATTAGCGCAATCATTAAATGAGGCTTAATTAGAGTCACTTTACTTTGGAGAGAAGCGTGGGACTCAGAGCTGTTCTTTGTCATTATGGAGGCATAATGAGCCACACAACACAACACACTACCCCTCGCTCTCAAAGCACCGACAACAAAAGAAAACTAGAAAACTTTCTCAGTACATTTGCACAGTAAGGCATCGAGCCTTTGATGTGTTTAATATGAGTGTCAACTATGGAAGTGCCAATATGGCGAGAAGCTATGACAAGAAGTTGCATGAATAAAGTCTGTAATTTAACTTCAGACAAATGAAGCCATTTACCACCATAGCAATGAGCTACAGGGGCCCCTCCCCAAAGTTCGATAAGGGTTTGAAATTACAGGAATGATTTCAGCCCTGCGGTCCATCCATAAATGCCTCCGATGTTTTATAACAAGTCCAGTCCAGATTGGTCCGGCCTGTCTCCACTACTGTCTTAATGTAATGTTCACCTGCTTGTTATAGTTTGGAGGCTGATAAGAAGTGATGCTTGTACGTCTCCCTTGGGTGTGATTGTGAGATAAATATTAGCAGGCCCTCTGCGCCACCCCATACCAGTAAACCAAACCGCTGTCCTCTCATAAAGAAATGAACAGAGTCAATGACTTTTTAAATGTTTTTATGCTGTCATGAGGCTTGAGATGAGTGTGTGCATGCACAAAATGAGTGTGAAAAATGATCTGGAGGGAACGTGTGTGTTTGCATGCATGTGTAAACACACCTGCGAGCACATGCTCCTCCTGTTCATTATTGGCCAGCAGCAGAAGCCAGTCATTTCCCTGTCTTCATAAAGACTTGGCCCATTAAATTCTAGCTCCAGTCAATAATTAGGACTCCACAAATAAACCTAAGGCAATTAAATCAATGCTTCCCCGGGCCGGTGCCTGGACCCTATGGCCCACATGGACACTCCATCTTCTCTGCTGGCCTTATTCATGGTGGGTTGCAGTGGAGCCATACAGTACACCCCCTGGCCTGCTCATGATTATTAGATAGCACCGTCCCTCGACCCCAGCTATGGAGTGCTGCTTATGGTGGCTCTCCACTGAGAGGCATAGGGTTTGATTTCATTAACTCACCAGTGGAGGTGAGAGACGAGGAAATGAATGCAATGTTTCATTTGGTTTTGAGTGGACATGCGGGGCAGCGGTGAGGGAGCTGCTACTTCTTTGGCACGAAGGGAGCGGTAACTCAAGACCTTCACAATCACGTATCTTCATTTCTGCAACACAGTTTGCCATTGTTTTGTAGACGTCTCTCTTTCTTGTTATGTTGACATGTGGCAGTGCATGACAGTGATGGCGAACAATGGCCCACACACAGAGACACTTGTACACCCTTTCACACCTCACACTTACACACAGAGTGAGTGATGGGTTTGCTATTGACAGGGCCACTGAGATAATAAAGTGCTGTCCCGCTGGCAGCTCCATTAGGCACTGACAGTGACAAGATGAGGCTGTCGTGAGAGTGCACATGCACGCAGGAATATATACACATACCCAGACACACACACACACACACACACACACACACACACACACACACACACACACACACACACACACACACACACAC
>JBBPCS010000283.1:8789324-8806824 GCA_037974645.1 Hollardia meadi
ACACACACACACACACACACACACACACACACACACACACACACACACACACACACACGCACACACACGCACACACACGCACACACACGCACACACACGCACACACACGCACAAGCTATTCAAATACATACATGGAAGTTATTGTGTATGTGTACATGTGTATGTGTCTGTGCAAGTTTGTTAGGAGCGCTTAGCTGGGCTAGTACCACAATCACTATTGCCAGAGGGGCAATTTAGGCAGGGTGAGGATTAGAGCATGGAGATGGGGATCAAATGAGCAGCAAAAAGATATCCTCTTTAATAACTAGCTACCTCTAAACCTCTTCACACACAAGATGACACAAAGGGCCATTCAAAAACATAAACAGCAGAGTGTGAGGAAAAAAATGCTTTAATTTTATTAGATTATGCAGCCACTGATGTAAATCAACTGCTGTTTTCTATTGTTCATATATTAGTAATATGTTTGATTATGTAACCACCTTTTTCACAAGGGGTATATGAAAGGTACTGTAAAATAAGTATAGGTAAATGTATCGTGACATTGTTGTAGAGTGCTTCATATCCCAGAGCAATTACAATAACACTCATACCCAAAATCAACACAATCTTGTACTTTTCAGCAGGGATGACAAGCCAAAATATTCTTTCCAAGAGCACCACCCTCAGTGTGTGTGTCTATGTGTGTGTTGTGGAGAAGTCACTACATGCAGGGCCACTGTTTAGCAGTTCAACAGCAGTGCTTGCAGCCTGGGGCGTGTGCAGGGGCCAAAAGGGTTTGCTGGCACACAATAAAGAAAAATCTTACACAAATACACACACGGCACATAGAGGCACAAAGAAAATAAAAAAAAAAAAACAAGCTCATAAAGACACACACAGACACAACTATACACACACATGTGCAGCCCTCCGGTCCTGATCAATACATGACAAGAGTAAATCTCCTCCGGACGTCAGGCAGTCCAATCAAAGGGCTTGGTGTTCTTATAGAGAACCACAGGAGCCAGGGGGAGACAAACAATGATGTGAATCCTCAACAACAACACAATGGCCCCACCAGCCTAGGGTTATGGGAATGGAGGAGAGGAGTTATATGAGCGTGAACTGTATTTCCATGTGTGTTTATATTCTTTCACAAGTAATGCAGCATCTATTTTTAGGTTACATGTAGATTGCATGCAATGTTTGCCTTCTTTGCTGTATAAATGTTAAGGCGTGATAAAAGGAAGGCTAAAGGTTTAGTTGTGTGAAAGAAATCAGAAGTTGGAAAAAAGAAGCAGAATATAAATAATCTCCAATTCTCCTCAGATGCAAGTGAGCCATATAAGGACAAGATTGCTAGTATTTCCGTCTTGTGGAGGACAAAAGCAAAGTGTCAATAATCTGCCACTTTATGTGTGTGGCAAATAGAGAAACCACTACCTATCTCTGCCAAGCCCTTCCCTCCTTTGATAGACAGGTGTCAGCTGAAGAGAGTTGATGGACAGTCTTTATCAGTCTCTGCCAGACACACACATAGACTGACACAGACACACAAACACACCTCAAGGTGATGGATTGGGCCTGAATAAAGACAATAGTGCCCATTCCCAATGAGCACACAGTTTTCTTTCAGTGGGGGGGGTCTGTGTTTCTCTATACTTTCGGAAAAAAAGTGCAAATGCATAACGGCACATACACACATTGTTGCAATTCCATCCATCCATCCATCATCTGACTCTTACGGGGAACCTGGGCGTGGTGGCTGCAGGCAAAGCATTACCCCCTAGCCAGGTGGAATGTGCAATCTCTTCAGTGTGTTCTGGGTCTATGTTCCATCCCAGTTCAACACTCCCAGAATACATCACCAGGAAGGCATCAAGATGATGTCCTGATGAGATCCCTGAACCATCTCTACTGGTTCTTTTCAATTGCTGGTGCCTGGAATCCATCTGGATATCCTTCTGGTAATCAAATGAGCAGCTGTTCACCTCATGGGGCTGAAATGTCAACTGACATTTCAAGCTTTGCCTTAAGGTTAAGTTCCCCCTACAACACAACAGTCTGGAACAATGCTTGGATCATTGGCGACACCACACCAGTTCACTTGTTGATTTCACTCTCCATCTTGAATGACTGCAGCTCAGGAGGTCAAGTGGACTGTCCATGAATCACAGGGTTGGTGATTAGAGTCAATGCCAAAGCATCCTTGAGCAACATACTGAAGCCCTGATTGCTCCTGATGGTTAGGATGGGTGAATGAGAGACAAACTGTAAATCACTCCATTTACACCTACTTATGAACAACACTTTGCGACACTTGAACCTCTTCACTCGGAGCAACAATGCGCTCCCAGGCATAAGGAGCCAATCCATTGAAACATTACCTAGGTGCACACTAGCAACCTTACATTTGCAAACTGTGCTGAAGATCACTGTGTGATGAAGCCAACAAAACAACATCATCTGTGAGACAGACATTTTCAAGTCTTTGGAATAAAGACTCAGCTGTCACTGATGTTAAACAATTATTGCACTCACCCCAAATTCCTGAAAATGTCCCACAAGACATCCTAGGGGACACAGTGATAAGTCTTCAAGGAGCAACAACATTAGCCAACACTATCCAAAACCTTAAGCATGACAATATGCCACAGCAGATGTTTCTCACTGCCTTAGTGGTCTCTAGGGCAGAGGTTCTCCAACTTTTGTAACATAAGGCCCATTTTTCAAAAAACTCTCCAAGGACCACCATCACAAATAAATGAGAAAAAAAACATAATATGACAAAAAAAAAGTAGAAAAAATATCTTCACCACATTCAACACACTGCGTTTTCAGCCCAGAATCACTGCCCGCAATTGTAAAAATAAATTTAATGTATTCAGGGACATATTTCCTTAACACATGCTTTGGAGCTATTACTGGAAGGGGTTGTCTCCCACACCACTTTTTGGTTTTAAAAGAACAAAAAACAAAACAAAACAATCCTTTTGTGTCAGTACATCTTAGCTAGCAAACAAGTCTCTACTTAATAAAGCTCCCAAAGCCTTGTCATGTATGTACTGTATGTATGTGAATACTTTGGATTTCACATAGAAAGAGAATGGAGGTGAAAATACTTACAAATACAACAATACAAATACAAATAATTATTTTTAATCACAATGTATTACATGACAAAGGACACAAAAATTATAAAGATTAAAACTTGGGATGAGTAACCTCTATCACCCCCTGCGCAGACTGGTTCGTGAGATTTACCGACAGGTAACTGAAACCATATCATCTGCGCTCTCTTGAAAGCCAGCAAACTAATAATCAGTAGATTTACATTATAGAACACTGGAGTTGCTGGTCTACTGCTGCCTCAAATGGTTGGTCTGTACATGACTTTGATGTTTTAACACATTAATACATCTTAACAGACCGGACTGGACTGGAGCCCCAGGACACAAAGATGAACCCGGTGAATGCGACCTCTCGCTACCTGTCCATGAGCCGGTCAGTGCTGCAGTGTGATCAGCAAATATCCACAGGTGAGTATTTCACATTTTCATGCCTTTCATTTGCACTATCCCCGGTGTGTAAAGACATTAAAGCGATAAAAACAATTTTCAAATTACAGTTTTAGCTTTAAACGATTATGAAAACAACATAATCAAGATAAAACGATTATTGTGCTGCATTCCGTTTTGCAATGATGTTCTAATTGTCATGTATATTATTTTCTTATTTGTTGTTCAGTTGAATTACATAAGAAATTGTTAAAATAAAAACATTTCTTAATCAAATTTACCATACTTCATTACATTTGATTTTTTTTTCTTTTATTTGGAACTTCCATACAAACAAAAAACAACTGACTCACCAGACACCACTGCTTTAATGAATCAAATGTAAATATCAGCCTGGCAGGCACGATGATATTTACTTCCACCAACTGTTCTCATGGAACGCTGTAAGAAGACCTGCTGCCCAAATTGTGAGACAGCTCGATTCACAAGATCATGAGAGAATCCAGCTCTGATTTGCAACATAGCCTGCTCTGATTTGCAACATAGCCTGCTCTGATTACATAACAGAGAAACTGAGGTATAGCTCCCGCGGCCAAAACAGTATTGCAAAATTTCTACCGGTGGACACATTTCTACCATTGCAGGGAATATACCATCATATCGCCCAACCCTAATTCCTCCCACATATGAGTTTTTGCTTCCGCACCCAGATACTGCAATTCCTCTGTTGTCTTGATACCTATCTGCTATCAATGAGTTTGATAGGCACAGGCACTGATGATCTTCTGGCCACAGCTATGAGCATCTGTCTCCACAACACAGGTTTTGAACATAAGTCCATTGTCATGTACCCAACCTAAACCAGGATGCAGAAAAAATTTCTTCAGGTCTGTGACTGCATTAGGCCTCATCCAGACTTATTCAGTTGAGCCTCCATTAGTTTTTCCCAGGTCTGTTCAGCAGCTTCCTCGACCATCCCAACTAAACACCAGGCGATGATCGATTGACAGCTCTGGTCCGCTTTTCGCCTGAGCATCCAAAGACATACAGATGCAGTTCTAAGTTGTTCTTCATTGATCTTTGACCTACTGTGTTCTGATACCAGGATACTACACACCAATTTAGGCCCCAATATTTTGCTCATTATGGACTAGCACAAACATCCAACAGGCCAACAACAAACATCCAACAACATTGCCATTCAGGTTTACATGAGGCAGACTGTTCCTCCCAATCCATGTTTGGCATAGCCAACTTAGTGTTGAAGTCCATCAAGACCCCACCAGAGACTCCAAGAAGTCTAGATACTTTGAACTGGTTTTTGGCACATAGGTTCAAGCAACAGTCAGATAACTTCCTCTTCATGACACACTCACAAGAAAACCCTCTCATTCTCTGGGGAAAATGGCAAGACTCTGCTGGGAGTATTTCCACATCCACCTGGGCAACTCTGGAAAAGGACAGTTAAGACCCTGGCACAGGTGCTGTGCATAGAAATGAACCCTGCTATAAAATATCTAGTTGGCACTATACCATGAGGGAGGTGATGAGAGCTTTCATTTACTGGGGTCAGCATGCCAAGGGCCCGTGCCTTCAACTTTTGCTCAGTTAAGAATGCACCAGGCCTATACACCTAACCTTGCAGGTGGTACACTCACACAATATCATTACAGTTCATAGGTGAAGAACTTGCAGGCACAACGCACCATACTGGTCTAAGATGAGTTACATGATTTTACGAGAGTAACTCTGGATCCATGGCCTTTGATGCCCCTATAGTACAGTACCTTGATGAAAGAGTGAAGCTGCTCCAGCTGAGAGTAGGCCTGGCCTAACTGTCTCTGAAGCCTGTCCAAGGCATGGGAGCTCTGCTGGGTCAACCCCTCCATTTGCTCAGTGGCTGTCTTTTCCAGTGCAGCCAAAGCCTGCTCACTGGCTCCCACATGAGCCTGCAAGGCATGCATGCGCTGCTCCTGTAAGGAAATATAGCAAAAAATCTTGTTTTGTAGAGAGTCTGCATAGGCCTGTGAGACATTTGTGGCAATTGTAGTAATTATAGAATTTTCTGACTTTGCAGGCTTCTACTGGTAGTGTCTAATCTGCGGAACGTGAGAATGAATGGGCTGAGAACAACACATAAACTGGATTGTTTCACTTTCCAAATTCCGTCAGAATTTTAAGGATGCTAATATCACAAAAACTGTATTCTTAAAGCTAATTTATGCATGAATTGATGTACTTCTCTTCTTCATATTCTCTTACTAGTTACATATTGCAAGAACAGACGTTTGGGGCACAGAGTGGGAATGACAGTAGCATCATTCTACCTATTACAAGTCAGTGTACCATCAGAACGATTTTGAAGCTGCTATTATGCGTTTTGTTTTTTTTAACATACAGGTGCCTATGAAAATATTTACCCCACCTTAAACTTTAAAATGCTTTTATCTAGTTTAATTGTATTACAGCTTGGAATCAGGTTTGTTGATTTATTTTTTATTTTGAAATTTTTAGTCTTTCTGTTAATTGGTGTAAAAATGTTTATTAAATGCTCTGTAATTAAAAGTTGTACAAAAAACCTGAAAAGATCCAACAGGGTGAAATGTTCTATATTTACTGTGCCTAAGAGGAGGACAGAAAATTTACACCTGTGGTAAAGATTTATGAATGGAAGATACTTTTCTCCCCAATCCTCAAACCTTTCTTTTCTTTCTACTGATTATGTACAGTTAAACTGTGGTCTGATAGATGACACTTTTCCCCCTTTAACACAGAACTGTGGCAGTGCACACTGACAGAGGAGTAAATTATACAGGCCTGTAATTGAAATTAACTTGCCTCTCACTGCTCAAAGTGCTGTCAAATTGTTCAGGACAAAAATAGAAATGCCTAAAACAGTAAAAATGTTCTATATGATACAATTCTAGAGAATTGTAAGCATGGCTGTTAGCTACCTTTTTTTCCAGGTCTTCCTTTAGTTTTGTACAGGAGGCCTCATACTGGCTTTTCTCTGTGGTTGCAACACTTAGCCTCCTCTTTAGAGATTCAATGAGGGCCTTCCTGTTAGTGGCCTCCTCTGATAAAGTCTTAACCTGCAGAAACGTAGAGCAAAGGGGAAACAAGAAGGTAAAAGTGAAGTTGGACATGGGGTGGGGCAATAAAGTTCTGTGTGATAGAGGCACATCTGAAGTTTCCTTCAAATGACTGAAGTAAAAATCTACTCCATAAAAGGAATTACTTTCCTTTTTAATAATCTAGTAGACAGAATATCTGGGATATGAGAAATACTGAGCGCCCCAGTATCATTCTCAGGGCATTCTACCAAGGTGCAGCAAACTAACTAGATGACATGATGATGGTGTCAGCTGTGATGTGCTGTGTGTACCTTCTTCTCCAGGTCCTCCACCTGTCCACGGTAACTTTTCTCTGTCTCCTGCAGGAACTTCAGTCTAGTCTTCAAGTCCTCCACCAGCTGCCTTTTCATGCTCACGTCCCGCTCTGCATGGCTTGTCCTAAAAACATTAAAAAAAGGCGTACAAATAAGATATACAGTGTAACTGAACATGTATTCTACACATATATTTACATTCAAGCACAGGCACACACTCACATACAGCTTCTACATAGCAGCACAAACACAGACACACACAGACATATACACTCACACAGACACAGCTAGCAGGCACAGTGTCCCCATGCAGTGCATCAGGCATGACAGGTTATTATGACAACTAAATACACTGGCACGCTGTTTGGGTAAGTGGAGGGGAGGGAGTGAAATAAGGATGCATGTATAATTCTACCTGGCATATATTAGAACAAGTGCTCTGGCAGGGAATGCCACATTAAGCGTGACTGGGGAGTCCTTTATGACAAACGGCATTTCATATCAGCAGTGACACTACTTGAAAGACTGTAATCAATATTTAAATGTTATTATTTTCAGCTCAGAACACATCAACAGGGGGACCTGGCTTGGGAAAAACTGATTATAAAGGAAATACGCTCCAAAAAATGTTGTTTGTTTGTGTGCTGTACTGTGCTTCCTTAAAGAGAGGCAATGTCTCTGTATTGTATTACATTATATTGTAAGCTATTCATGTCTCAACTGTTGCAAACACGCACCTCATGTCACTTCCTATTTCGATAACCTACTGTATTGACATGTTTAATATTCCAGCATTCTGCGCAGCCACATTATAGTGAGGCCTTGTGTTAAATGGGCTCAATATGTTAGTATGTTTTATTCTGTTTTCATAAAAGGCAAGTACGAGGCATTTCATGGTTGTCTATGCCTTGGGGAATTAGAACAAATAGAATAAAGATCATAGGGATGCAGTTAATTAAAATGTTTTCTGCCGTTTAAAAAAAAAAAATTTTTATTTCAAAGATGTAGTGGATCTTTTAGCTCCCACACGCATCACGGCTTGTGTGTTTTAAATAAACAGATGATGCAACTCTTGAGCAAATGCTTTCGTGTAAGTAAATGTCCCTGTATCCCTAGGTGGATGAATGCCTGAGGGCAGACTGGTTGAATAAATGTGAGCTTGTCCTATTGGAGTGACATTAAATTAAATGAGAGGGAAGTCTAGCCAGGGGTCTTTGGGGGAAAGTCGCGCTGGCTGGTTACCCCATGGATTTGGCCATTAATGAGAAAACCCATACTGAACCTTTCAGATGACTGTCTGGTGTTGACTTAAAGACGGAGAGGAGCAATAAGAGCCCCAGCAGGTCCCTCTGCCCCAATGCTAATGGCAATTAGACTGACAACATTTATTTTAGATGTTCTCGTCTTCTGCACCCCAAAAAGAATAGAGGATAAAAAAGAATGAAGGATACACTGTGCTTCTGCCAGAGCGTGTGATCTCTATTTATGAGTGTTAGTGGAAAGAGAGAAAGAGAGCCTCCAACTATATCCCAATCACCCACACGTTTGTTCCCTTTTTTCCACGCTTGTTGGCAATATTGTTCATCACACATGCCTGTATTGTAATGATAACAGTCTGTAGTCTGAAGTGTGCGTGCATTAGAGAGAGCGAGAGCGCACATTTCTGTGTATGTTGTTAAGAATGAAGTGCGGGTGGACGTTTCATGTGGCTGATAGACAACAGGGCTAAAGATGAAAGAAGCAGCTTCATAAATAAGGCAGGGCCATAGTGCCGGATATTGACTGAGGACATGCCGGTATACTTTGAAATTCATTTCTTTTTTCCCCCCTTCTCTTCTTTAGGGCGAAGCAGCCTTGCTCCCTGTGTGTGTGCTGAGATGTATATTTCAGAGACGTCTAGACATGTCTTTCATTCTGAGAAGGGGTCCCTCCATGGAGGCAAATGGAGAGGTAGGCTAGAAGAGATGGCGAGTTACATGTGTGTGTGTGTGTGTGTGTGTGGATGTGTGACAAGAGGCTGAGGCTATCGTGGAAACTCAGCTGAGGCATGTTCACTCTATCTTGCTGTGATCCGTTGTGCTTTGGTCACACACAAACACATACCCACTGTGATTGTACACATGCCCTGGATGCATTATTGAGAATGGCAGGCAGAGGACACAGCATACTAGACAAAGAGAACAAGTGGGAGGAAAGCGAAGTTGTTCTTTGTACATTTTTCTCAGTTCAAAGATGAGACCGTAATGCAGAATGATGATATTTGCCTTTCACAACACTGTTCAAATATCGACAGTTTCCCTAAGTGAATTTTTTATAGCTATACATTCTGACTATGTAATCTTGCAAGTACAGTAGGTGAACCATGTAACTCATTAGGGCTTGTGGCCCACAGGCCAGAGTGATGCTGTGTGGGTTTTAGTGTCATGGGCCAAAATGGTCCCTCCTGCGGCACCCAAACAATCAATACACTGCTTTGATCAGTACTGCACATCAGCTACTCACATAACAAACACCACACTACATGACACACGACACCCACATGTGCACACACACTACTTTCTTCAGTCGTTTTTATTCACTCACTCATGAGAACATGCATAATTTCACAAATGAGTGCAGCAGACAGAGTGCAGCAGACAGAGTGCTGCCACATGGTGGAATCAAACACTGCAGATGAGAGCTGCAGCGAGTGCGCAAACATGTAGACAGAGATACAGGGAGACGGAGAGACAAAAACAGAGAGAAGGATGCAGAAAGAAAAAAGGAAAAGGGCTGTAGTGCAGAGCAACTGAAAGAAAGAAGCACAAAGAGAAAGAACTAATGAAGAAAAAGGTGTGAAACTAACTTGTCCTGCAGCTGGCGGAGCTTGTCCTCCTTCTCCTGGAGTTGGCCTCGCAGGGCTTTGTTAGCTGCCACCTGCCTTGTGACCTCCGCACTCGCACTCTGGGGGCAGGGCACAAGGTGTGTGTGTTTGTTAATGTGGTTGAGTGTGTGTGATAGGGGGGTGGGGAAGGTTTTTACGACACGCCTGATGACAGGTCAGGCACAGCATGCCTCCTCATTATAGTTACAGCGGGAGGGTGGAAGGTGCTAAAAGAGGTTAAGAGGAAAGCAGTATTTTTCAAATTAGATGAAATATTGGACGTAATTAGGAAAAATTACAATTTAAAGACCTATATTCATGAATATATTTTATTTGGGATTTTGCATAAAAAAGCATTTAAAAAATCCAGCAGCCAACATACTGTTAATATTATTAAAATGAGTGCTTTTTATATCTTGTTTTTATGTTTTATATCTCTACATTATGGCTCATGATGACAGGTTTGGCTTCTGATCATAAGACTGATGGATAGTTGAATGTGCATGTGCACTTTTGGTGTAAAGGACCCCATGTCTCTTGTGGGAACTATACCAGTACAAGCTTTTAACAATGCGCTAAATCACTGCATTCACCCCCACAGTGCATCCCTCCTCGCTCCTTTTTGCTGCCACCAGACATGACTTCCTTGGCTGCGTGTAACGACAATAGCAATCTGCTCGGTGACACTGATGAGCTGGCTGTGGAGAAGGTGATAATACTGTAGTACCACTCACATCTTATTCCCTATGATGTAGGGCACGTCTCTACTGCTATTCCCCATTACTCACCTTTCTGACAGGTACTCTGTAATAAGATCAAATGATAAGAAATGCTAATTCATGTCGAAATCACATGCAATTTCAGGTGATGTCAAGTTTAAATTTAAAGGCTTAAGAATGGGTTTTTTTACGCTACGTTTTGAAAGTAAAACCTTGACAGAGATTCTTTCAGAGTTTCTTAAGTCCTTGAGAACAGACTGTTCACCAGTAAGATGTTAAAGTGACTCCATAAATATCCATGTATTGATAAAATACCAGGAAAATGTTTTTCCAACTAAAAAACATAAATGCTTGTGTATTCCAACAGCAAAAAGGCAACCACAAGGAAATTCAAACTGACAAAATGTAACTATACTTTCTTTTATCTTTCCTGTACGTACAAAAAATAATTTTTGAGCCAAACAGGATTAATACTACTTTCCTTGTTATTGATGGTATTATTCACTCAAGCTTCATAGTGCACATAATTGGAAATGAGCATGATGCTTAACAACATCATCCTATTAAGAGATTTATCTAATAGGGTGTGCACAGTAAGACAAAGCATATGGCGAAGTCATTAACCCAAGAGTTCTGCTTGTAACTCAACCACTAACCTTTAGTTTGGCTTGAAGTTGTTTGACCTCAGCCCCCAGGGCCTGGGATGCAGGATTATCTGGTGTGGGCATGGTCCTGCCCTGGCAGGAGCACTCTGCATTTACTGGTGCTGTTGGAGGTGGTGGTGCAGTTTGCTGGGGTAATGTGATCTGCCTCCACTGCTCCAGCTCCATCTCCAGAACCTTTTTCTGCTGCTCCATACTGGCCAGGTCAGAGGTCAGCTTCTGCGGTTTGAGCAACAGACTGAATTGGTGGGCAAGGCTACTGCTGATGATACTAAAAACAAAAGTTTTATCTACTTTCATTAAACCAACGAAACTGATATTTTTGTGTAGGAATGGCTTGAGTTAAAAAAGTAATGGGAGGTGCTGCTGTATGTAACTTGACGTTAACTGAAAAAAGTTTGAGTAAAATCAAATTCCAACTTTCTCTGCTTTATGATGCAAAAATACATTACTGCTGTCAGAAAAAAAAGAGTTAAGTAAGTCTTTCTTATTAATTTCAGATTACATTAATATGATAAACGCAAAAACAAAGTAAACACGATATGTTGGAAATACTCTATGCGTTAGCCACAGGAGAGCAGCAGGCTCTGCTTTAATAGCTCAGATGTGATAAATCTCCTTTTTTATGCTAATTAGGAGACAGATTATGCTGGTGCCCAGTAAATAGGGCCTAATTCTGACTGTGATTGGCATGCATAATAAAACCATCCTGCAGAATCAGAGTGCACTTTGGGACAGCATTTGGTGAGTGGTTGGGTTTAGTGTGATGAACAATAATGGCACTAGCAGATCATGTACAATGTACAGTGTATCAATGATTCTAAACATAAGCATCTGAGGTGAACACTTTTTAACCACACGTGTGCAGTGGAGCTCAAAAAAGAGCTGCGCCTGCTTATTTAGAAAATATGGGACACAAACACATCTCTCTAGGTTTGGTTCAATATTGCCACAATTAGCTGACCTGGTATCATTTCAAGCATCAAGAATACTTAATGGCACAAATAGGAGACATGATACATGAAGATGTATGCTGCACATATGGAGTAAATGCTGCGACACACACAAAGACACACACACACACACACTCAAGTGAAACCGCAGATTCCCAGGGGTTTGCTCTCTGCTCTGCATACAAGGAGGGTATTGATATCTGGTTGCTGGCTGACACCTTTTAATAGAATCCTTCTTGTTTTAGGTTTCCTCTGCTCTGTTGAAGACACACATGGCATATCCCCAGAGAGGGTGAGAGAGAGAAGTAGGTGTGGAAGAGGGAGAGAGCAGGAGGAGTAGAGAATGAAAAGTGAGGCTTTGGCTACAGTGGCAGTGGTGCACAAATTAAGAGTGGCATTGATGACACTTCCTGTAAGACAGGCTTTGATTTCACAGGCCATTTTCAGCCTTGGTGAGAGATGACACTGACATGGACTGATGTACTGGTTGTCCATTAGGCTTGAAGAAAGGACAACTCTCTCTCCCAGCTGAGTAGTGTTCTCACTGGTGCTGCTTCAAGTGATACCCAAATCATTAGCAGGATAAATAAGGAAACGGAGGCTGCTTTAATAGCCACGTGGCCAAGAGTATATAAGCAAGCATGCAGTCACACACGCAAAAATCTTAACAAATTTGTCATCATACATCAACCTACATAAACATTAGTGAAATGTCTTACTGTGCAATTTGCTCAAACACTTTGTTGTCATCCTGCTGGCCAGGCTTTTTAGGTGATCTGTAGTGCAAATATCATTAAAATTCAAATAATGTCTGTAGCTTTTTAGGTTCAGTCAGTTATGTCTGTTGTACCCCCTAATCCTGTGATAATCCCATCCCTTTACATTTTGGAGGAGGGTAGGACACTCCACACATAAAGAGGTAAGACTGGTTAGGCGATGTCACAGTACACCAAAGAGAAGTAAACGGGACATAATGACTGAGTGAGGTAGATAATCCCAAGAACCGAATGATCCTGTATTTGGATGATACGCATGACTAGCACATTTACTCAAGAGCTAGACTTGGGCGAATTAGGAATGTATGCTTCACCTGTCACCTGAATTTTTTCTAAGCTTCTCATGCCATTTTAAGGAATAATTCCAGTTTATTACAACTCAAGTCTTACTTTACTAGTTTTTGGCAATTATTAGGTTGGTCATTATTATTGCCAGTATCAGCAATAAAAACATTTCAAAGTTAATTTCACAGATCTAAAAATATGGCAACATCACTAAAATTCAGACAGGATAAGAAACACGGCTGGTCAGATGATCAGACAGGTTTTAAACCAACTCCAGGTTAGAGAAACTTCTTCAAAACGAAGGTGAACCTTGAAAATTTCTTTCACAGTTCACAGACTGATGTGCTGTTTCAACTTTACCCTAAAGCACTTGCTGTAGTTCTGAGTGTACAGAGTTGTCGGGCACTCACTTTGGGGTTTTATCTACAAATAATGTGGTTTAGATTATCTGGTTTCTTTACAACTTGCACGATCGTCTCACTGCTTGTATTTTTGCCACACTGACTGGACTTTGGTGCAGTGATTTCCATGTTCCCAGATCTGAGCTTACTTTGATGAATGTAACGTTATCATAAATGATACAAATTGTAATAAAAAGTAATCGTCCTTTAATGTTAATATTCTGGAAAGAAAAGGAAACAAGTAAGCATCCACAAATAGCTGAGTTAGTTGTATTCTGTAGCTGATAAAGATATCTGTGGGGATACCATGAAAATGTCACCATGCTGTTAAACACATGTTCCCCTTAGGCTGGAACATGAAGAGCTGAGTGCAGCATGGCAAAGAACATTTAACATTTCCACCCCAGGTCTATTCCTCTATCATGGTATAGATATAAGAGCAATACAATGTCATTTAAATAGCAGCTAATAAGTGCAGTTATTAAGACTCATACAAAGAGCACAGAAGGGGAATATAAAAGAGAACAGACAGGAAACAAGAAAGGAAGGAATAAGGAAATAAGACTTAATGATGGAAGGAGGTAAGGATGGAAGCAACAAGGGAAGGACAGAATGGCAGAAGGATCAGTAGACACAGCAACACAAACAAGTTTCTGTGAAACTGCCTTGCTACTTCTCACATGATGGCCCCTGTGGAGGCTGTCCTAAGCCAATTACAAGCAGAGAGTTTTAGTTGGAGAGTTGGCGAGGACCAGCTGGAACGAGCCCAAAGTCCATCACCTCTTGCCCTTTCCAGAGAGGGCAACAAGATCTGGCTTTGGCCAGTCGGTCGACTCCAACTTTCTCTGGTGGAGTGGCATTAATACTGCAGGAGGAAAGAGGAAACAAACAGGAAGACAACAATTTCCCCTCTGTCCACTCATTCACGTAATAGTGTGTGTATGTGTATGTGTGTGCGTACACGTGTGCCTTTACTGCTGTGTCTGAGTCTAAGGTCTCGTTGGGCCTCAGCAATCAGATGCCTGGGTGGGAGCACAAGGGCCACTTCCTAGGTACCAACACTATGAGGGCTGCACACTGACCTGTGTGCACAAGTCCAATATACGGTATCTGTACTATTCTACACAGCAGATACACAGACACATGCACCTAATCACACATCCAGTGAGCCCTCGCTGTCTCCTGCTATGTCTGAATTCCCCAAAAGAAGTCTCCTGCCTAACGGATTAACGACTGTGTCTGTCTAGGTGTTGGTGTGTGTATATTTTTGTGTGCTCATACATCGGTGTGCACAAGGAGGCCCTGACAGGAAAGATACTGTTTAGGGCAAAAGTGCTGCGTGTTTTATTTATAATCTATACCAAGTCTAAGACTTTCTTACCTGGAGGCAGATACTAAATAACTAAATTGGTGTGTGGCAGTGGACCCTATGCACACCACTGCATGTATTTGGAGAAAAGTAACTGCTAGTGACAAAGATTGTGGTGAACTGGCTTGTTGAAACATTTGATGGGACGAGACAACAGCAGAGTCAGAGAGAATTTCCACCTCTCTCCTGTTCTGTGGTGCTGACCTCCACAGGCGAGGGTAGGCCTGTCAGCCACACTTATTAAGCATGATAAGGGCAAAGGACCTGCTACTGCTGCACTCTCAGCTCCCAGCAAATACAAAAAAAAGCCACAAAAAGAAAGACAAAGACAGAAGAATAAGAAACTTCCAAACACTTCCAACTGGCTTTCCCCTTTATTCATTCCCTTATTTTTCCCCAAGTTACCTGTGTGAGCTGCCTGCTGCTGCAGAGTTTCCCACTGAGGGAGTTGAGCTGTGCCATGATCTTCTCGTTGGCCCTTCGCAGCTCTCTGGCTGAAAGCACAGCATCTTTTCTGGCACTTCGGAGTATGTCAATGTGACGCTGTAGGGACTCCATGCGCTGCTGCAGAGAAGAGGAGGAGCAGTGCTGGGCTTTCATTAGCATCCTCTTCCTCTTCCACCTCCTTTTCTCTCCTCTCGTCCCTTGTCCCCAAGGCTCAAGCTGTTCATCGTCTAACAGGAGGAAGTACACGCAGGCGCCTCAGATTTGACAAGTGCACAGACAAATCCCTATTTAGAAGCTACTACTGGGAGTTAACAGTTGTATGTAAAAGTGTCTTTGCACACATGTATGCACAAGTGAAAACTGTGATGATGAACATCTTCTCTGAGTTTCAAGTTTTAAAACCTCTTGACCTCTTAAATACTTGTTTCCGATCAACTGTGTGTACAAACATTGAGTGATATTCTCGCTTCAATTAATAGTTGATTCGATTTCTGTGGTTTTGCATGGGTGCAAAAAAAGAAAACTTATGTTACCTTGGGCCAGAACATTGGGATGTTTTCTGTTGGATTCTGTTGCTGGTGCATCTGTGCTTGTGCGTGAAAACCTGTAGGACTGAAAGAACAGAAAAGCCAGAGACGGAGATGAAAAGCAGCTGTTAAATGTAACACAACCGGTTGACATGTTGCGCTTCCTAAAACGCAGCTCATAATGACACTATGATCACAAGGAGCGCTCAGTTTAACGCGACAAGACAAATCACCCTGCGCTTTAATAATTCACCTGAGCGTGGTAAACCAACTTCAAATTGAACGCTTCTCAGCACGGATATAACTCCTGACAGATGCTTGCAAATGCCGCCTTTGTTCAATCACTGCCTGAAAGCCCTTATTCACCCCTACAGTATGACATGTGAGTGTGTGTGTCTGTGTGTAGAGTCATTTGCACTCATAGGTGTGTATGAGTGTGTATGTGTGACACCTCCCAATTGCACCATCGTTTGTAGCGACATCAAAGAAGCCCCCCAGCACCACTACATCTCTCCACCTTCTCTGCCTGATTCCTTTGTATATGGGGTCAGGTAGGATTTGATCAGTGCCAGGTTTGATCACACAGTGCCTTGCAGAGAGGAGAGGGGAGATGAACCCTTTGGTTTGTGACATAGCACGCCGTGAGGAACCGGGGCTGTCATAGCGATGAGCCCAGGAGGAGTTGATGAGCACATTTAGAGGATCTGGAGCCGGGGAAACTAAAGGGGATCTGAGAGTAAGGGCCCTGACAGCTCCCTGGTTACATTAACAACAATTCTCTCTTCCTCTCCACCTTCTGGAAAAGAGAAGAGAAGACAAGAGACAGAATCTCCAATGGTCCCCCTTTTTTCTCTCTTCTTGACGGACATATCTCTCTGGGGTTTGGAGCTGCCGTGTCCTACCGTGAAGTGGTTTGATGTGGACAAGAGCAAGGGTCTGGGCCTATTGATTTTATGGTGTGGAGAGGAGAGGGAAAAGAAGGAGCACGAACAACCACATTAAGGGAAGTTTTTGTGAATGCAAGAACAAAGGGAGAAGCCAGTTAAAACATAGTATGGCATGGACCAAATCATGCAACAAATAGTTACAGGAACTCTTACAATTCATATGCAATTCATTAATATGTAATTATGGCCGTTATGACTTCCACTATGATGTCCACTTCAACTACCTTACCATTGGATCGGGGCGCCCAATTGGATAATTTTCAACCCCCCCCCCCCCTTGGGCTGCCCCCAAAATCCATATGGTAGTCTGCTATCCATACACATCCATATGTTGACTGATACCATAATCCTAAATAAAATACTACCTACGCAGAGGCTGGATTGCTTGTTTATTTTGCCTTTATGGCTTATAAGATGATAATGCTACATTGCTGGTATGGACCTCTGAGCAACTTAATAAAAAGAGATTTAACAAAAAAAAAAAAAAAAAAGACATACTGTAAATGAACTCACTCTCTGCAGCATGAGTACAATACTTTGTCAACTCTCCGGTTCCTGTCCAACAACGCTAACAATAGTCCTATCAGAATACTGTAAATGTGTAGACACCGCAGACACAAAGACGTAAAGAGTAAATTCCTTATATTATGTATGAGCCAAAAT
>JBBPCS010000283.1:8824710-8839710 GCA_037974645.1 Hollardia meadi
TAATACATTGTGGCAGGCAACAGTGTATTAAGCGGCAGGTGAAAGCGCGAGTTGAAAATATTCAACTCAAGCGAAAACTTCACGTGTATCGCGGGGCTTTGCAGAGTGCAGAGCGGGGTGACAGAGCCACCGCTCGCCCGCAGACATCTGCTGAGCTCTGGGGAGCTTTCGGACAGAGGGGCGGAGGCAGAGCGGAGCTTCTGGAGGGATAAATACAACGAGTCAGATGTACGTACAGACGTATAGTGAGGAGAGAGTGGACAGAAACAACCGGCTGCTCAGAGTAGAGTGCGGCTCAGGCCGCATTTTTCTGACCGAACCCGACCCGAGCCCGATGCAGTTTGTTACCTGACATGCAGTCATTGTTATCTTAGATATAGCTTGTCTAATGTACGTCTGAGACAGACAGAGATTACTAAAGAAAGCCTGGCCAGGACATTTGAGGTTGCCAGAAAGATCTGTTGGCATCGATTACTTGTCTCTGGTCCCTTAACCGTGCAGGGTAATGATGAGATGTACAGTAGGCTTATTTTGTTGAACCGATGCCTGGCGAGTCATTTTGGGAAGCAAGACTATGGTTATGTGGATAAATGGCCTTCTTACTCGGCCCACCCTCACTTGCTGAGAGCAGACAGCCTTCATCCTACTGCAGTCAACACTGCCATTTCATCTAGAAATATAGACAGGTATTTGAAGCTGGGTTGACAAGGGTTAGGGTTAGCAAGTGCTACATCCCTAGGTAGCACTTGGCAGCTTGCAGGTGATTAGAAAACCTGGTAGGTTAGTTAGTGTGGATGTGGAGTCCACTTGCTTAGTTAATGGGTCCAGCCAGGGAAATATGGTTTTGTTTTATTAATATCAGATCATTGTTCTCAGAGGCCTTACTGAAAATGATGTGATCCTTAATTGATAATGATAATTTAGGCATCGTTAGCATATGTGAAACTTGGTTAAAACCAAATATTTTTTTATCATTAAATGAAGCCTCCCTATCCAACTATATATCCATGCTGCTCGGGCTACTAAACATGGTGGGGGGGGGTGGGGGGGGGGGGGGGTTGCCCTAATATGTCCTATATTTATATTTTCAATTTAACCTCTAAACGCGATCAAACTGAATACATTCTGGGTACTGGGTTCCACCTTGTAGTAGTCAACAGACCACCAGACCCTTATTCCCAAGTTTAGATGAGTTTGGTGAGTTTATCTCAGATCTTATCACGCACTCTGAAAAGATCTTAGTTATCGGAGATTTCAAAATTTACCTGAATATGGCCTCCAAGTAAAGCCTTTTTGGCACTTATTGATACTCTTGGTTTCACTCAGTTTGTACATGAACCTACTCACTCCAGTGCTATCACCCTGGACTTGATTCTTTCAGGTGGGATTGAAGTGTCAGACCTGAATGTTTCTTCTGTCTCATGTGCAGTGTCAGACCACTTTCTGATCAAATTTGAAGTGTCTCTAGCTTGTCCACATATTACTGACACTGATGTTTCTAATCACCTGTCACATTGGCCCGGCAACTTTGAATGCACTTGGTGAGAAATTGTCTACGGTCCTGGTTCCTTTCACTGAGACTGGGAAAAATTTCACCAATGACTTAAATTCAGCTCTTACTTCACTCCTTGATTCTGTTGCACCCGTCTCTGCAAAAATTAGGTGATCTAGGAAGTCTACACCCTGGTTTCAGGACAAAACACATGTCCTTAAGCAGGCCTACAGGAAAATGGAATGTAAATGGTGTAAATCAAAACTGAAAATGTCCTACCTCACATGGCATGAGTGCTTATTGAATTTTAATTCTCTGTAGTATAGATAACTCCTCATTTCAACTTCATTAATGAACCATTTCTTGTCCATGATACAGCACTTTCAACGCGAGTGACAGGAATAAATACAAACAGGGCATCCAACAAAAATTCAGCTCAAAACCATGGCTCACTGCAGAGGACTGTGTTGTACATGGACAAGTTGGACATTCCAATCGGAAACAATGCAACTCAACTAATTTTTTCACTGACGTTACTCGCATAGCATTCAGGTAGGGCACACTTGAAGTTAGTTTGGACATAGTGAAATTTGCCATGGTCAACTTTAAGTACTGTCACGTCAAGCAATGCAACAGCTCAACAGTGGAATACACAATGGAACCACTAGTACCTAAGCACATACAGTATAATTGACTGACCCCAGTTACAACACTGACTGGTTCCAAACTGTCGTAGGACACATCATCAAAAAGATGATGTGAACTGAACTGTTGGGGCCCTCATGACACGTGTTTCCGCAGCCAATCAGTAGCATGCATGTTGTCTGGAGCAATGTAAAAAGTTGTAAAAACAATAAGGAATTTGTTGCTTACTACAACCTTAATAAATCAGCTAAAAGAGCAGACAGACCTGTTTCACCTTCTTGCTCAACCTATAACTCAGTTGCAGAGATCAGCAGGGGGCCTGGGCTCCATAACCTTCTCTTAACACTGTAGGGACCCACTGTGCAGGAGTTATCCCGGCAATATTCATTCTGGGAAATGGTCATTTGGGCTTCAAGACAGTGTTTTACAAATGCTGTTTTGGAGAAGGTGATAGGGAACATCTGTGCACAATATTATGACAACGGGGAAGAGAGAATGAGAGACAAATGGAGAGTTTTAACACCCTCCTCTAAAGCCTGTAGCCACTAGGCATTTAAAGCTTTATAAGGGGCCTTTATTTGGCCCTAAATTTTTCAGCTGCCAGGAGTTAATTAGCCATTAGTGGATAATTTCTAACACTTATCTAGCATAACCTTCACAAGCACAATCATTATAATACGGTCAACAGAACAACAAGCTGCAACTTCTTGCCCCAAGAGTTTCCGAGGTGTTATCCTTCCACAATCTTGTTGTTGTAGCACAATGAAGCACATAGTTTGCCCTCTGTTGCCTCTCAACAGAAATTTGCATTGCAGGGAAGTAAGGCTGACTTTGTCCGTAGTCCCAACAACCTTTTCTGTTCACTCCTGCTCCCCACAACAGGTATGGAAGAAAGCAAGAAGTAGAATGGAAATAGGCAGTGTGAGCGCTTAGTTTAACACACTATGTGTGTATAGGGTTGGGTAACTAACTCAGTACTTTTGTCAGTATTACTGAGTAGTGATTTAGTTTTGATCAAATGGTGTCAAATTTTAATACCTGACAGTTTATCTGGGTGAGAGACTAACTTATAGAGAGAAGAGAGAGTGAGACTGCGTCACCCCTGCAGCTTGTTCGAGTCATAGTGAGTCAGGGCAGGACAGTAATGATAATATATATTGTGGGGGACATTTCCAAAAATAATTATTAGCTAATGTAGACATAATCATAAGTATACTTTAATAGGGGTCTGAATCTTTGGGAATCTCACAATTTGATTCGATTCCGATTTTTGGTGGTTAGGATTGGATTCAGAATCAGGTTTTGATTCAAAATGGATTCTTGATTGAATAAAAAAGATGGCACTATTTTCAGACTCTTGCTCCAGCACACTGTGTGCCAAACCATTCACCTTTGTCCACTGAAATCAGTGGTGGAAAGTAACGAGGGTGGAAATAAGGAATTAAATGTACTCATGTTACTGTAATTAAGTTGATTTTTGTGTACATGTACTTTTTTGAGTATTTTTTAAAATCAGTAATTGAATTTTTACTTAAGTACATTTTAGAATATAATGTGTTGAAGTAACGTTATCGGTATTATGATTCACTGGGCTCTAATTTAATTAAATGACGGGTAAAGTGCAAAGTCTGGCAACAAGTAAAGTGTTTCGCGCATGAACTAAAGCTAAAAAGAAGTTACGGCCTTACGTGTGTGTGATAGAAATTGTTAATTTAGTAGCTTTGCTCTAAACAGTTTCACCTGTGTCTGCACTGTACTTTACTCTTCAAACATGTGTTCAAACAATGGGCCCCTACAGCCTTGGACAAGGAGGGACAAGGTTCGCCTCTTCATAAACAACAGAGCGGTGCCTACGTGAGATCGGTCACGTCTCGTCTACATGAAGTTCGTGTATAAAAAGCCTGCTCAACTCTGGAGGAATTGTCAGACTCTGAAGCCTGCCTTGGCGAAAGACTCTGTCCCTACTCAGCTGAATAGTATTGCTTTGACTCTGTCTGTTTGACTCTGTTGGCCTGTTTGCTGGCCTGCAATATTTGTGACTCAATTTATTATCTATTAAATTACTTAAATCTTTGTCGAGTACTTTTACTTTATATTTTTATTTCTCACCAGGAAATTATAAACAAATTTCCACCACAGTGTGAACATGCCACACAGATTTTACGTGTGAACATAGCAAACTGATTTTGCCCAGTTATTCCATTAGCTTTAGTTAGACTTGAGACTTCGCCCGGCATTTAAATTAAGGCCCACTGAGTTCGCTAACATTGAAGTTAGGTTATCTGGACCATTATTTCACGATATAGCTATAATTAGTTGGCCATGAATATCAATAGAGAATAATGTTAATGGTGAATGTTCTATTAAACTGTAAAATCTATCTAACTTAACGTTAGGTTGTTAAATCTACCTTTCTCTCGCTGTCTTTCTCCGTACTGGTCTCTCTCCCTGCCTCTCCTTGGGTGCGTGTCGCCCAAAGATTCTAGAGCGGTCCACCGATATGTCTTCACTGTCGTGTGAAATTAAAAGCCCTCGCAGAGTTGTGTAATTGCGACTTTTGCGAATTCTGAAGCAGCGGCGGCAATAATTTTGCAGCGGCGGGCTGCCACTACAAAATGTACATAGCAGAAACCCTGTGATGTTATTATAAAGGTAGGTTAAAGTTAGCATTGTTGTACCTCTGTCTAGTTAAAAAGATCTAAATCAATCACTGATTTAATGCACCACCCGGTGAGCACACTAAGTCACACATATCAAACACACCCCAATGTAACGTGATTAACAGGTGACCGGTTTGACAAAATGCTAAAAGCTAAAATGCTCATGGTGGATCCTCAGCAGTGATTTCTAAATTTGATACATTGCTTCTGAACTTCTACCTTCAGTGAGGTGTGAGAGGACTTTCTGCTCTTTCTATTGCTGGCAAAGCTGTGACAGCAGAGCCTCTTTCAGCTCAAAATGTTTGAAAACTCTGAGGAGCACAGTGGGACAGAGAGGCTAAATGGACTGGTTATAGTGGGAGAGTGGACTGGTTATTATATGCACTGAAAATGGTCAAGCAAAGAAGTTGAACCAAGAGCAGATTGAAGGTGGACAAGGTTCATAGATTGACGTTCAGACAGGTGACTACATCCACTAGCAACGTAGTGTTGTGCGTGTGTGCGGCGTGTAAAACCCACAGCAGCTCTCTTTGCAGCATGATGGCAGTTATTTCATTTCTGTATGTTACTTTTTGCACCTACATCGGTGTCCACAAATGGTTTTATTTATTCATGGTCATGTGTTTAATTGTCTCAGTTTTGTACTCTTTTCGGGGTAACTGTAGTGAGTCTAATCAGAGGAGGGCTGTTGTACATTTATTGATAATCAGTGGTATGGACAGGCTGCAAAATCTGTCTAAACATTTTTATTAGAAACCAACATAGTTTATTGTTGGTTTGGACGTAAGGGCTTGGTGGCTTGTTGTTGTTGCACTAATGTTGTTGGATCGTTATTGAATAAAACAGTGAATTTGTTAATTTAACAGTGACATTATAAATTATTATTGTTTCCGCTGATCACTGCTTCACATAGAAAATACTCACAATAAACTTCACATTAGTTTCGCAAAGGTAATTATTTTTTCATTAAATTAAAAACACGCTTGTAACCACTGCTTTTTGAAGAGTAATTACAAGATAATTGTAGCATGTGCGCGCTGTAGAAAAGCCAAGACCCCTCAGCTAAAGTTAGCATGACTGGAGCCACCACCAAAGAACTGTCAATGGATGATGAAACTTGAAGTGAGGCATCAACAACTTTGTTTACATCTTCAGGTAATTAATAAGCTAGTTGAATAAGTTGTTGCTGAGGATGTGGGCTTTTTTCACTATCTGGGTTGATGTTCGTTTAGCATTTTTACTAGCGTTAGCCAGAACTCAACCTCTGCCTGCATCCAAATTTCCTTACCAACATGCTATTTAGTATGCTAAAACAGTATGAGAGATTTTTCAGTATCTTTGAGAACTTAGTATGAAACAAATAATACATGTTTTGCATTCTATTTACAGGTAAATATTGCAGTATACAAGCCCTGTAGTAGTGACACCAAAAACAACACAAGTGAACTTAAAAATACATTTTTGTTATTACAGAAAGCTTAAAGTACCAAAAAAATGTACTGTTGGGTACCAATACCGATCCAGGTACTAGTTAAAATGTGACCGATACCCAATCCTTTGCGTGTGTGCAGATGTGTGCCATGGAACTGAGTGTTTTCATGAAACACAGGTTTAAAGACCCCAGCCAAGTTTACTTTGCACCAGCCACCCGGGATAAGAAGGGGCCCTGGGGGCAGGAATGGAGGAGATGAGGTGGAGCTAGTCAGGGGCACACGAAGGGGATCAACACTAACCCTGGAGGACGGGCCAGTTACACAGCTCAGAGAGAGGCCGGCCGCCCTCCATCCCTCGTGGTTCCCCTTGCAGGTCAGTCCCAAGGACCCTGCATGTTCACTGTAGCCTGTTAGCCCCACCTGCATGCCCCACCCCCCGACCATACAGTTCTCTCTCAGTTGTGGCCGGGCAGCCAGGCAGGCGGATGGACATCCCTTAACAGGCAGCATCGGCGGCACTAGGGCCGCTAGCCTGTAATTAGCTCGGACAGCTCAGGCTTGGAGAGAGGCAGCCGGGCTATACCATAATGAGCTCAACTGGGATTAGGAGGACAGGGCAGGGGGGGTGAGCAGAGGGGAAAGCGGTAGAGGGAGTGGGGGGCAAGTACCAGAATTCTGGCCTCAGTCTACTGCAGCATCACAGAGGGCCGGGGGGAGGCAACTGGGAAGACGAGTATAGGAAAAGGGGAAGAGAAGGGTACAGAGGCATAGGATAGAGGAGGGAAGAGGTGAGCAGAGGTGAAGGCTAAGGAAGATAGTAGAGAGGAGACTGTGGCTCTAGGCCAAGCTTTGTGTAGCATCATAGAGGGTCAGTGTTAGTATTTAGGTTACAGGGGCTTCTCAAGATCAAACAAAACAATGACTATACTACGCCTAGAGAAACACTAAAAGACAAAGACAGGAGGACAGAAAGACAGACAGAAATATAGAAGAAACAACTAAGCAAGAAAGAAACAAATTATATGAAGTACCTTGCAGAAAAGTCACACTGTGATTAAAAAAGTCACCAAATACTACCACAGCTTACAGACTATAAGTATGTATGTAGTGTAGTGTTTCCATTAAAAATGCAATTATTTCACAAAGACACAGCCAGGGATTCTGATAATGTGATTTTACTTCCTGCACTTTTTTGTGTGAATTTTTGGGCAGCCAATTTTACAAATGAGCCCTAGTCTAATGATCTTGCTTTGGCCCCCGCTGATTGGTAATGATGTGGAGGGCTAGGTGGATGCTGTGAAGTTGGGAAGGGCACACTCAAATTTTAACACCCACAAACAAGAAGGGACAGTGGGAGTGTGTGTCGGTATGCGTGTACATGATTAAGTTTAAGATAAATTGGTGTATACACACTTACACATCCAATGCTTGTATTATCTATGTTTCAGCCGGGCAACTTTGACAGCAGGTGACTTACTTTTCAATCGAGAGCTTCCTGGTGAGGTTTTTCAAGTAGGCCAGCTCATTCCACACTGCATCACTGTTCTCTTGTCTTAACTGCCACGGTTCTGCACGCTGCATCCTTCCACATGGCCTAGAAACACATACACACACAATACATAGACAAAAAGTAATATAAGACAAAAGTACTAATGCAGACGCAAGCAAAGGCATACATGTAAATTGAACAGAAAACCTCACTTATGGCACGCACGCACGCACGCACACACATATATGGAAAGCAAACCTACTAACAAGGGAAAATGTTTGGTAGTGTACATTACCTTGCTGCCTCTGGCCAATTCACATGGGGTAACATGGCCCCTTAGTCTCACTCTGTTTTTGTTGTTCAGCCATCTTTAGCAGTATTCAAATAAGCAGCCTTGACTTTGACATTTCAGTGGCAAATCTTCTACACACGTATGCATGTTTGTTAGAGCCCAGGGCACTGCCCGTGTGGCAGGGCGGTGGACCATTCCCTGTGTGCCATGCAAATGTAAATAATGGCAAAAACACACTCGCAAACGAGGTCATTCAAATGTCTACACCTCACTTATGAATACTTAATGACACTTTGTGCTCAGTAGCTGCGCCCTCCATTGAACTCCCCCCTCAACTCACACACATGCACACTGTCCCTGCTGCTCCGAACTGCATCCCTGCACACACCCAACTCATCAATCAGTCTGAGCTGAACACATTCGATTCCAATTAGCCTTTAATTTGCAAACTAAAATGGCCTTTAGTAAGAAATCACAGATTACGAAAGTAGCAGATGAGAAGAGAATACCATTTTTCTCTCACACACACATACTGACACACATACTAGTTTCTCATTTTTACTCAATCAATGAGGTAGAGATGTGGAAATGGATTGTGAGGGTCACTGCTATTGCGGAGGGCTCCTTTTCCTGTGGTCATTATTGGCTATGTAGACACAGCCACGCTACGCTAATACCAGTTAAACCCTGGAGCCTGGGAGTTGGAGGCTACTGAGGAACAGCAAATGTTTTCATTTAATACTGCTAATGCCCTTGTGAGCAATTTGGAGCCCTTGAACTTATTCATACTGTATGTGTGTGAGTATATATATGTGCTATCTGTGGGCTTGGGTTAGTTTCCCAGAGTGTGAAGCTACTTAACGGATAATCTCACTGTATTGTCATAGATTGACACACTTTTACTCATTCTACTGCCAGCACACAGCGGATTCAGCCTGAACTGAAACTTAACACTTAATCTTAACACTGCCTGGAGCTGTAGAAGTACATGATATTTTACCCACAGCTCTGTTTGAAATGTCTCAGTGTGATTTTTTAGGTACGTAGTGTATCAACTGCATTCCTTATGAAAGGTGTATGAAGCTTTATTAAGTCACAGTTAAGCTTTATACATTTTAATTTGTTTACAGTGGGTCTAAAAGCTGTTGAACATGGAGCCATGAGAGAGCTATCTTCTTCAGGCCTCAGAGCTTCCTCCCCTATGGTTTCCTAGTTTCCATTATTAAGCAGGAGGAAATGGAGAGAACTTTTCCACGCCGCTGCGGCTAATTGCTCTGATTCAGGGGGAATCTGTTTATGGGCGAAACTTTGATCTGAGTACGGATGCTTTAATAACCTTTAATTTTATTTGCTCACCCCCATCGTCCCCAGTCTGATTAAAAAACTTTTTCCCTTCTCTAATATAAATAAGAAGTTGGCCTTTTTTCTCCCTCTCCTTCATGCCATTTTGGGAAAATATGGTGGTAATGGTGAATGGCAGGGTGGTTTCACTGGGACTGGCCAACTGCTCACCACTTGCATGCTGATGAGCCAAAGGAACCTAAATCTGCCTTGTGATTGGCTGATAGTTGTATCCTGGGCAGGACTGGCTATCACACACTGGTGACGTCACTCAGCAGCTTGCTATACAACAAGCAATTGTCTAATTTAATTCTGTATTCTACTGATGAGGGGTTAAGATTGATATGAGGGAAACTAAATTCTGGAAAGTACAGAAAAATTAAGTTAGAGTCTAACACTAATTTATTTTATTTGGCATATGCTGCACAAATAAAGTAAAGTATTTGTGAGTACAGACATGTATGTGTGGCAGGCAAGGAGGAAGACACATCAGAGTCTTATCTTTTGGTCCTGCACACAAAAGGGGAACAAAAACGACCCCCCGCATCTTTCCAAAAAGGCAACAACACAGCATGGAAGCTACAGGGAAATCCCTAACAAGCACGAAATGCAATGAGACTCGACGCCTATCCCCACTGACTTGTTAGGGCCCTAATTTCCAAGCACTAATGGGAGTATTTAAGTCATTTTCTATTGTCTCTCATTCACGCTGGCATTACCCCAGTGGGTTTAATAGCTATTTAAGGATGGGGCTTAATGCCAAATGAATGCCAGGATCATAGCATTGAGTGACTGGCTAGTGCCATGGAGGGTTGTGACTGAAAAGGGCAGAGCTGCCTATTCCATCAATTTTATGTCAAATCAGTCATGAAATACAGATACACTGACATTGATACTACAAACTTATTATTATGGACTTTTAGGTCTTCTTAGCTCTTTTCTGTTAAGCACACCACTGTTTGTCTTATTATATAAACATATTTCTTCTCACAAAATCAAGGTCTCCATGGAGTTTTTAACAGAAGTGCATGATTTCGCCAGACAGAACATTTCTTTGATAAGCTGCTAAAATGTATAACAGCGGCACAACTGGTGTTGACTGAGAGGTTTCTCTCTTTACATCTCTCTGTCTTTGTTCCCACTGTCTCAGACACATGCTGTTGAGCCGCGCTGAGCTGACATGAGCCGAGTCAAGCCTCGCGCTGAACACGCTCTCTCTCTCACTCCACTTTCACACAGGCTCACATTGCACGGCTGTTTTCTTTAATTAACCCAGAGAGAAAACAGCTGAGGGGGTCGACACTTTGCTCCCGCACGGCCACCAAACATATGCACCTTTAGTAACATTTTAAAATAGGCTCAATGATGCTGTTGGAGAGAAGAAACAGAGACAGAAAAAGTAGGAAAAGGCTGGGGGAGACAGTGGAGAGAACAAGACCCTTATAGTAATGATGTTTTCTCGCACATTTTTCTATTTTGTGTTAAAATCCTGTGGTTTCTGGTGAAGATAACAAGTTGAAACAGGAAATGGTTCTCCCCCCTCCTCCTCCATCCACAGGCCTTCTCAAACACCTTGCACCCCCAGGACCAGACACCTCCAGCCTATGGCTCTCACATCCTAATGAACGCTAAGGGAGAAGAGACGCAGAAAAGCACACACACACTTGACACAAAACGGTCCAAATAGACTGGGCTTAAAACCTCTGAGCTTTTCAAAGGCAAAGGAAGGAATTTCTTGCACTTTCCCAAATACAGCACTCAGGTCTTGTCACACAACATGTGGAGAGCAATGAGGCCCTAAGACTAGTTGTGAGTAGTTTCAGAGAGCTGTAGAATTTCACATACCGTTTAACATAAGGCAAGGTGAGTTATGTACTTTGAAACATCTCTTACTGACTGTTGCTGGAAGTAACTGGAAGTTCTCCAAGTTACTTTGTGTATGCACAGACCCTCTGTGTTTTATGAATTCAATCCTGTGCATTGTGTGAGTGTACAGTATTTATTTTGTCACATTTTTCCCACTGTGTTGTGTGGCAAGACATTACTGTGTACTCACAGGCCATTTGATTTCTCCATCTCTTTCAGCTGGTCTCTGACCGTCTTATAGTTGGTCTGAATCAGACATAGGCGCTCACAGCGTTTATCATGAGCTCTTCTCAGCTCCTCATTCTCCTCCATCTGTAAGGCACAGTGACAAGTTTGTTTTTGTTTTTTTCCAAAAAAGTTGTACATGTCAAATGAAGCATAAATTCATTGAAAAAGGCAGTCAGTGTTATGTACACTGGCACAGCAGTGTGGCAGGGAAGTTGATAAAAGCTCCTCAACCTCTACATATTTAAACTGTTCTATAGCTGAAACACCTTTGCCTGACAGAAACCAGCAGGATCAGATTCCTTTCTCTCTACACCTTCCTCCATGACAAGTGCTCTCACTGGGCAACTGAGACATCATAAAAGGATGACATTTATATGACGAGTCAATGGGGCCACAGAACACCAAACAGACCAACACACACATGCATACACACACACGCACACACACACTCTTTAACCAGCAAAGACAGTCACTCGTGGAGTGGAGTTACCAACTGATGACCAGCACGAGTTTTGTTGGTGGGGGTTGCAGCGGTGGGTTTGTTGCTGACACTGTTGTTGACAGCTATTAAAACACAGCAAGATTGGGCTCCAGCTTTAAAGAAGGAGTAAGAGAAGACAACATATAGATTTTTCTTGTCAGGGGCACCCCTCCTCCCCATCACACTGACCTTAACAGTGAGGGCGATGAAGAAAACACTTTCAACAGGCAGGACAAACAGAGGTGGAAAGAGAGCAAAGGAAGAGAGAGAGGTGGATGATGAAAATAGAGGAAAGAGAAAGAGAGAGAACAGAGAAATAAGAATGAAAAGAAAGAGAGAAAGCAAAGCAAAAGAAAAACTGAAAGGAAGAGTGCAGGACAGGTTTCTGCTTGAGTGGCCAGGGCTAGGGAGAGTTGTCGAGCGCTTTCTGAAGGGAAGGAGCTTGTTTACTGCTGATATGACACGGCTGCCCTGCAGAGAGGGAAATGCGAGCCCTCAGCCCTGTTATTATTAACAAGGACAAAGAGAACAGAGAGAGCACACAAACATGCACTGGATATAAAACACACACACACACACACACACACACATTCACACTGCCAATGTGACAAGTATAGATTTTCCCTAGTGCGGATTATTCACAGAGGACATCTACAAGACATCCTCGACCTCTTCAAGCTGCCCCCAACCTCTCAAAAACAAGGCTCTAATGAAAGGGGCCAGACCAGGGCAGTGTTAACTGGTGGAACTAGGAGCTGGGGGAGGACACAGAAGGGTTGAGGCTGACTGACGGAGGGGAGGGGGGCAGGATGGAGCAAGTGGCAGGGCATTAGCCACATCATGGCTTTCCAGGCTCCTTATAGAGCTTCCCCTGAGCAGCCCAGCTCTGGTCATCAGGCCACAGCCCCCTGCCCACCGATCAATACACCCCCTTACTCAGCCAGCATACGCATCTGTGGATGTTCTCAAGCTGAAAAATAATTACACAGCAACAGATATTGTTTACTTGAAAGTGTGCGGAAGGAAAAAAAGAGGCCATTATTAGGAGAATTGTTTGTTTGTTTGCTGCTGTTAGTTGCTACGGTCAACATGTCAATGGTACAGGCTGGCGTACCAAATTTGAAAGGCATTCTATTGGAAAGAAGTGATAGGATCAACTGGAGAACAACGAACTGGACAGTGAAGTACTGTACTGTAAGATGCTGGAGGTGAGGTCTCAACTGTGGCTGATGGAGAGCGTGTTGCTCAATTCCAAATCCAAGCACTAAATCATGCTCTGGACAAACGCCCTCATTAATGTGGTCACAGATTTGAATTGCCAATCACGGTCTTTCTGTGCACACCTCTGCTAAATGCCCCTCAACTGACAGACACGTAAATGGCACCATTAACTAAGACAGTCATGCGTGTCATCTGAATCTATGTTGAGCATTACTGTCTGACTAGGTGTCTGCCAGTGATGTAATTCAGACACTTCAGATCTGACAAGACAATGATGCCTAATGTGTTGCTGGTACTGTGTTCAGAATGAGATGACCTCTACATAATCGCGCAGTCACTGGTTGGCCTGAAAGATGGAAAGGATACAGAAAGGCAACGAGGAGGACAGCTTTAGGGGAAAGTCCAAATAAAGAACAGACAAAGGCAGCGGAAAATATACTCTGCTGAAATAAAATAAAATAGAGGAAGTCAAATTTTGAGACTTTAAAATAGATATCGGGGGAAAGGTGAAAATAAGTATGTGTTTTGCTTTCAGTGATTTGGATAGAGAAAAAAAGACATGGGAAGGAAGATTAATGGCAGAAAAACGTCCGAGCATTTGAAGGTTACAATAACAATGAAGCTGATTGTGTTTAAGGAAAAAACCCTACTGCATCCACTTTCACCAGAGCAGCTCCTCTTCTGCTGCTTCACTGCCTACGCACGCTCTGTTTGTGTGCACACATACGTATTTGTATGTGTGTGTGTGTGTAAGACATTAAGAAAAGGTCATGGAAAAGGCAGTTGCAGCACTAGTGCAACTGACCCTTAGGAGACTGTGACTATTACAATCCTGCAGACCTTTCTGCTGATAGCAGCAATCATATGTGGGATAGTGGTCAGAGCAACAAGCAGCTCCATTAGTCCGGTCTAGAGCGCCACACTATCAGTTGATTACCACCATCCCATTGAATATGCCCTATTCAGCAAACAATACCTTTAAGTAATTCAAAGTCACTGGCAGTCAACTGCCAGTCGCATGTGGGGAAATCATTGACACAGAAGATTAAGACAGAAAAGGCAAGAGGGTAATGTGAATGCAGGAAATAAAGGACATACAGTTAAATATAAAGAAGAGTTGGGGATAAAAAGATTAAAGCAGATGAGAGAAGATATTATGTGTATTAGCTAGTTACCTTCAATTGCAACAGCTCCTCAAGGTCTTGAATTCTCTGTGCTGCTCCTCTTCCCCTCCCACTACCCAATTCCACATTGCTGGCTGGGGACAGAGACCTGGACCGCTGCACAGGTGCACCCTGGGAGAGGTAAGCAAAGAAGCACTGGGGTGAAAACTTCACCTACCCACACACAGGCACAAACCCATGCAACAATTAACATCTGTAGAAACACTCACGAATGCCAATATTGTAATTATACATGTTCACTCCATGCCCCTCTCACCTTGAGTAAAACGTGCACATTGTCTTCTTCAGTACACACTTAGAAACATGCAAACGAATGTGCTACCAGAGGAATAAAGCAAGCTGGAGCAGCAGTCTGCAAAAGCTGAAGGGAGGAGGTTCAGTTTTGTGTGTGTGTGGTTGGAAGTGGGAGTTGCAAGCTGAGAGCAGCAAAGGTTTCTCCCTGCGACTGGCTAATGAGTATGTTCATTTCCATTTACATTGTTTCTTTGACAATAATGATGTCCCATTAGGGGAGACTAAAGGGGCTATAGATTCCAGAATGTGCTGGGCTTCATTACAAGAGGTGGGCAGGGAGGCTGCTCTAATTGCTCTACTAGGGGCCTCCAGGTTACACTTGATAGGACAACTGGAAGAGCCGCCGATTAGGGGGGGGGGGGGGGGGGGGGGTG
>JBBPCS010000283.1:8851591-8872873 GCA_037974645.1 Hollardia meadi
AATTCCCCAAACCCCCCCCCCCCCCCCCCCGCATAGTGTAAGGCTTGGTAGGTTCACAACCCATTCACAGCAACAGAATACGGTGAGAAAAGTCCTTTTCTGGCACTAATCAAATCATTGTAGGCTACAGCTAGCTTGGAAATAAATCACAACAGAGGGTAAGGTCTGAGTGGAGTGCAACAAAGTGGTCATGGTAATGAGTTTGAGGTTTGGCGTGTGTGTGAATGTATGAGTACCCTCTGATAGGAGGTGGTGTCAGCAGTATGTGCTTCTTCTTGGTTCCTCAGGACTTTCTGTGTGTCCACGTTGAGTCCTTCCAGCTGCTTGATCAGATGGTTCTGCTCTGCTGCATGTTCTGCACTCTGTCTGTACAGGGTCTGCACTTCTGCACAGTCACGGCTACACACACATACACACAACATGTTATACAAATTCATACAATACATGCACTGTGACTATTCATGTAAAATTAAAACAATAACGCAGTATTGCCAATCTTTTCTCATCTAATACTGACGTTAAATGTCCTGATTTTTTAAATTTAATTCAAGCCTATAAACAGACATCATATTTATAAGGATGTGAGGAGATCAGAGAACTTTGTGAATTTTTTTTTCTTACATTTAATAATTAAACTAAACATAGAAATGTGTTACAAAAGTGTACAATTTGATACAGATTTCTCTTTAGTCAACAATGTCTACATTTACCTCATTATATGTCAATGTCAGCATCAAAGTGAAATTTGCTGTGTGCCCCAAGGAATCACCACAAAGTGCTTTACTAACTTATAAGGACATGTTTAATCACCTAGCTAAAACCTTAAGACTGGTCTCCAGCCCAGGTGTGACTGACATGTCAGAGTGCCTCTGGCATTAAAACAGAAAAGTAGTTAAAAAAGGTTGAGATTACCACAAAGACTCCTACAGTTCTCACAGTTTTATCATATCGACTAAAGCTTAGCCAAAGCCAGCCCCGTTTCCCTTTTCTTCCTCTTTTAAAGCACATGCACTACGCAGGGCTTATCAAGTGGCTTTAGGTGAGCCTGAGAGGAAGAGGCCTGTGTCACCCACAAGCCTCAGTGTAGAGAACAATACACTGCTGCACACACTAACACATGTGAGCTCATATATATGCACATGTCTGCACTGGACAGATACATACTTTCTTTAACTCATAAAATCATTCAAATATATCACTTATAAAGCTGTAGTTGTTACAAGAAAACAGACACTGAGGTGTAATGGGCAATGTTTCAGTTACTAGGCCTCACCGAAGGTGATTGACTTGCGCCTCTTTTGCTGCCATCTCCCTTTCTTTGGAAGAAAGTTGGTCTGCCAGACTGCTACTGTGGCTCTGCAAGCTAGACAACTGTTGCCAGGAATTGTGTAGCTCCTCTTCCAACTCCTGGTGTAGAAGAGTAACAACACATTTGATGCACATTCAGAAAAATCAAGGATCAATCTGAGAATTTTCACAATATAGTCTGCCTGAGAAAACAGAAAAGCAGTAATGGCACTAATGATGACCTATGAGGGTAAAAAAACCTGCTTCTGTACTACAAAATGAAATAAAGAAAATATATCGATAACATTTTTTTTGTAACCCATTGTGTGTTATGCGGAGGAATTTCTTCACTGTGTGTTTGTGCTGTATTTACATGGCCTAGTCCTCAATCCACTGCAGATTAGCAAGGTTATATACTTTGCACTGGAATCAGAATGTTTAATTTTAAATGTGACAAAGTCTTAATGTCGGACATCAAACAATCCATAGCTGTTACTGACTGCCCATATTGCCCATGTCTCAATTGTCAGTTCCATCTCATATGCATCTAATGGATGGGCTGTAAGCACTGTCAAAACCCTTTCTGAGTGCACAGCAGCACTGTGGCTGAACAGATCCAGTGCAGACAGACATAGGACTACATCTGCTGCTGCTACTGTGCTGCTTTCGCTATGCAGCAGGTGCAGACAAGGTGTTAGTGACAGCTTTTCCTTAATAAGAAGAAACCAGCAGAGAAAGGCAGATAACATGGCATCAAACACACAAATTGAATTAAAAGCAGTGTTTCACTGGGGCAAAATTAACCAAATGCAAAATTACAAGAAAAGACATGAAAAGATGCCATAACACAAGTTTTAAGTACATAAAAGAGCAATCATGTTCGTCTGGTGTCTGAACATGGGGAGGACAAAATAACAGAAACATCGAACAGTAGATTAAAGTTACCTTGCAGGAAAACTCACGATTTTTAGATTTGGATGAAACTGTGTTGTTGACTGAATTTGGTCATTAAAAATACAATAATCATACAGCAGGTGTACCTTTGGACTGTATTGAATGATAAACTCATGGACAAACCTTTATCATGTCAAACAAATTGGCATGATGTATCCACCGCACACCCCGTGCTCCCCATCTCCATATTTCAAATCAATGTATGATACAAAAAAATGAGGTGGAGTGTCTTAGGCGGTGATGGATGTGCATAGACTAGTTGCTGGGCTTCATCCAGTCCAAGAGCAATTACTCTGCAGCCCTGACTTATTCACGACTTTCTGTCTGACTCCATTTGACTAGCGTACCAATATGTTTCATAACGATTAGTCGATAAGGAAGAAGGCGAGGTTCCTTTGGTACTCCTATGGCCTGAGACTCTAGTATTGACAGGCAGCTGATTTTTGTAAGGAGATGGCAAGAGGCAGCAGGCTGAAATGTGAATGAAAACTCTTGAAGGACTTTCATTGTGATTTGATTGGTTAAACAGCAACACTGCTGTCACTGTCTAATCACTGGATTCCTTATGTCCAAAGAGATGGGATGGTGACAGGAGCGGTGGAAAGATTCTGGTTGTATTTAAGCGGAAATGAATGACAGAAAAACTCACAACAACCACAAACTCTTGCACCCACACATACAAATGACTTTACTAAAGTTCCTTTTAGTTGTGTACATCTCAAATCATTTTTTTACCCCCACCAAGGAAGATCTGTCTCCATCCATGTTAAATCTTAATTTTTCCTTCCTTTGAATATGGTCCCTGCATATTTAAATTGTGTGCTTTGCTACAGAGATCTTTTTATATTCACATGCTGAGGGATCAGAGAGTTCAAGGTGTGCAGAAGAAAAAGGGAAACCTAGAGTTCTTTTTGTACAACTTTCTGTGTGCATGTGCATATCTGAATCGACCTGTCCCCACGTTCATACCTTGACTCTGGCCTGGGCAGCATCCCTCTGGTCTCGTTGGCTGTTGGCCTGTCTCTCTTTCTCCTCCAGGTCAGCTTGCAGGGTGGCGCAGCGGGAAGTTAATCCCTCTTTCTCCTCCTCTAGAGCCAGCACCACCTGCCGCTCCTCCTCCTCTTTCCTCCTACTCTCCGTCTTCATTTCCTGGATAAGAGAATTGTGCGTAAGGAGGAGAGTAGGGGGTCGTGAGGGCCAAATAAACAATGGCGACTGAAGGAGAGGAATAGAAAAGGTAGGGATTCAAACTGCGAAAGTGAAAAAGAAAGCTGGAGAAATACAAAAAGAGAAGCAACCCATGGGGTTGAGGCTGAGATGAATATGTGAACAGCGGACCAGCTTTACTGCGGGAACCTCCTGCATGGGCCGCTGATAGGCCAAGGTCACCCGTGCTGTATGACTGGGCCCACGCGGCCAGATGTTGGCTGGTGTGAGGCGAGTCATGCCGCAAGAGCTGGGCTCATGCAGGTACAGGGGCCAGTCTGTTGGCTTTAATGACAGGCTCCTAATGAGAATGGTGCAAGCTGCAAGACCCATTAGACTCAACCTAGGTCTCCTTTGATGCTGTCCCCCACAATTTCTCACCATGAGACCTTACCAAGACTGTGTAAGGAGCATTCCTTTATCAATTAATCATAGCCAGGTCCCATCTAAGCATAATTAGGGAGAAGCCACACCATTACATGCACATGTTTCACTTTCCCCCACTGAAGCAGTCATTAAGTATTTATCTGCAAGTTAACAACCTGCTTTCCTTTCTCTCCATCTTCCTCTCTCACACACACACAGATTTTCCAGCTGTTAAGTATTCTCTGTTGTAAGTAGCAAGAAAGAAAGCTAAAAGCAAGACGGGATGAGACAGAGCAAGGTTGAAAAGACACAAAGACACTAGGAGATTGTGTTCAAGAGGGCTGAGCAACCGTCTTTTCATTCTAAATGATTCAAACGCCTGTGGCTAAAGCCACAGGGGACTTGTCGTGTTCAGTGCCACACAAAAAAGAGACTTTTCGACTGTGAGGCCCACACTGCCACAGAAAATTTGTTCCACCAACCTTAACTTCTTGACTCTTATTGACCAGTTGTTCACGCAAAGCTGTCAGCTCCTTCTTCATTAAGGCACTCTGCTCGTCCACTGTCGTCCTCCTTTGTACCAAGCTGTTAATCTCCTGCTGCTGCCCTGTCACTTTCTGTGGCAGACAGGAGGAAAGACAGGGAGCGACGCAGATAGAAAGAAAGCAAGAGAGACAAGGAGAGCCAAAGGTTACATTGCGCATTTAAGTCTTGGAAAACTGGATTGTGTCCTCTACAGGGTCTGAATTACATAAAACTAATGAGTTTGAAGTTACCACTCATTAAAATCTGATTGCCCAAAAATCTGTAAATATTAAATTAAAAAAGCGTTAAATATAAAAAAAAATCTGTGATCTTTTAGCCATGAGGGAGTTGCAACAGAATTATTTTCATAATTGAATATTCTACTGATTATTTTATCAATTGATCGTTAGCACTATAAAGCATCAACAATGAAAAATACTCATTGTAATTTTCAAGTGCCTAAAGTAACATAAATAAATGTGTTGTTAACAACATAAATAATAATCTAAATAATATCTAAACCCATTTTCAAGGTATTAAGTTTGCACTAATGTTAAGACAAACAAAAGTGTCAAATTTTCACTTCAAAGAAGTGCCATCAAATATTTTGGCATTTCAGTTTGAAAACTACTTAAAGTTCCCCATCCAGCCACGTTTTAAAGTAGCCTACATAAAAATACTCTGCTATGACTAATATTTTATTTAACATGGTTTTCGCACATTAAAAAGTTTTAAAAACCCTGAAAAGGGGCTGGAAGCTCATCTACTCTTTCTCCCTCATTGAGAAATTCTGGAACTATGAATCACAGGCCTTGCGCCCCACCCACCACCACTGCTTGCGCTAGGTTGACCGGTGAAAGATCAGAGCGTATCAAGGTGGGTAGCATTAGAGGAAACATGGGGGAGATTCAGTCGTAACGTTACATGTTTGAGCCTCAGTCAGACCCCGACTCAGATGGGGAGTCTGTTGTGAACCAAAATCAGTGACTAGCTGATGTATCAGAATGGTAAGTGTAGTTAGCAACTTTTGCTTATGTTGATTGTTAGCTTGTGGCTGACAGTGGTTGTGAAATGTACAATAATATCTATTACGATGTTACAGTGTGTTCATATCTTAATAGCCAACCAAGTTTGCCTGGGAACTGGCTCATTGTCAGTAGTAGTATTTGCAATTTAGACAGCGATTAACTTTCATATTTGTGACGTACCAAATCCAGCTCGCCCGGTGTATGTTTGAATCTCATACTTTTAGGAAGTGCACAGACATCTCCCCCTTCACTCGAGGAATGTGAAAACACTTTTCTAGTTACAAACTGTGAACAGATACAAGTCAGTATAGTCCAGGTCAGACATTTTAGGGGATATAAACATAAGAAAAACGCATTTTTGAGTCGAGGGGGGTCTTTAAAAACATTAATCGATTATCAAAACAGTTGCAACAAATTTTCTGTCAACTAACATAATGATTAATCCTTGCAGCTCTAAACAGAAAGCGACCACACACACTTGGCTATTTAGATAAAACTGATACATTTAAAATCTACATTGAGTCACAAAATATCATGCTGGTATAGGTTCGCTTCATGTTTTTTGGTAGCCTTTGTGGCCTTAGTTGGAGGAGGCTGGCCTCTTAACACTGCATCAGCTGGGGTTTGGCATTGGCTGGTAATCCACCGTCTTCTGTGGGTACACCCTCTTCTCAAATAACACTGTGCTCTGGGATGCAATTAATTGCCATGTTGAGGGAAAAAAAAATTGCTCAGATATATCCAGATAGTGGATTTAGCGTTCCTCACTACTCCTAGCATGCCGTGCTAAGAACAAAGGGGCTTTAATAGAGATTTATACTGGAGAGCAGAAAATAAATTCAAACGTTGATAATGAGGTAGGCAAGAACAATTTGAACCCCACTAGTGCTCAACTGATAGAAGAGAAAAAATGTGTGTGTTGCGGGGGGGGGGTGGGATTCCTGGCAAATTAAGAGGTCTAGGACAGAAAGATTAGCATTTGAAAATTCCCAGTGCAGTTCAAAAATGAAAGCTAATTATGTTACAAAAACGGACAGGTGAAGAGAGGGAAAGGGAATATATAGAGAAAGGTAGAATAAAAAAAACAAGAATTTGAAGGAAAAAAATCATTGTCAAAGTTGGAGAGTGGAGATATTAAAAGGAGTGTAAGATCCTGTGTGGATTCAGTGGACCATCATATCTCAAATCCAATTAATCACCATTTGGGTATGTATGGCTCAAGACTATGGATGAGATGATGACTGTTACAGGGCCGGATGGCACAGCACAGAGCTCAGTGCTCTTAATGAGATTCTCAAATAGCAATTTTCATTACAGACAGTTTAAAAGGGAAGAAGACTTTCTGAACACATAGAAAAAAGGAACACGTACGTATGAAAATGGAACAACATTTTAACTTTTCAGTGAAAGCCAATTTGACATTCATCAGAACAGTTGATCAGACATGAAAAGTTTAATACTTTTACACATATTTTGAAATAATTTGGATTATGTGATATTACTCACTCAATTATAGCTACTCTCCAATAAACTGGGCAGCTTTTCTCTGGCCACCCTGTCACTTAGCCATTTGCATTGTTAACAAATGGGGGCAGACAAAGAATGTTTGGGTACTTATGTAATTAGCTCTGATACGTTATCAGCATGGCAGCCATTAGTTTAAGCTACTAATAACAGTTACATTATTGCAGATCAATAAAATTTTCAGTTCATCCAAACCTTGTTAAAATCAAACAGACTTAATTGAGATGTATTTAGAAATTTTGGAGGAGGCTTTCTGGAAAATAAAATTTCAGGGAAAATCTACTGGCATCAATATAAAGTATTTAATTTATAAAATGACATTTACAGTAAAACAAAATTAATTTTCTCATACAGCAGACCTTTCTTACAGAGACTAATATACCCTGTATATTAGTACTATAATGACTTGATGGATTCTTATCTTAGAAATAATAATAATATTCTACATTAACTTAGCACGACAAGCATTGTCAATGTCGTCGTATCCAGAGGGCCAGAGATTTGCTTGCATGTTGGCTGTCATGGGAGCACATGCTTCAGTAATTACTTTATGTAAATTCTTATTTATTAGACCGTTTTTACTGTGTTTAATGAAACAAAATGCATCTTTAAATGTATGAAAACATTTTTATTCACCCCACTTTAATCAGCTTACAATGCTTGTAATATTGTACAAATAATTTTGTTTGCATCTGTGTGAAATCAGTGCACTATGTTGGCTGATCGCACTGTGTTACTGCCCTCAAACTAAAAGCCCAAATATTACATTAAAATAAAGTTTGACGTGATCACATATCTTGTGCTCTTATGAGTTACTATATAACTACTGTATCGACTGGATCAGAGTTAAGCTGAGGAGGGTATAATATAAAAAAAACACTGGCAAGCTGATGACTCCATTACAGCCAGTCTCATTAGGAATGAACATGATTCTGGATGAGGGACATTAATGAAGGGGACTGACAGATGCTTCAGTGAAGGGATGATGATTTGGAGTGAATTACATTAGTGATGTCATTATCGTCAGCCATCATGCCATCAAGAAATATTACTTAAGGGGCGGCGCAAAATAAATCAGGTAAGAGAGAGAAAGAGCAGGAGGTGTTCGGTTAAGTACAGAAAAAAATGTGTTAGTTATTCATGTAATCATTTAAGTTTCACTTGATATTTAAGAATAAATATTGTTTTGTAATGACAACCTAGAAGAGGCAAACAGGGACCATGCAAGATTTAAAGAAAAGACTAAAGAATAAATAAAACACTTCCGACCAAACTGTACTGTACCTGTTCCAGCTCCTGTATCGTGTAGTCTTTGGACTGAAGGATCTCCAACACTTTCCTGTCCTTTATCTCAGCTTTGTGCTTCTCACTAGAAGAAAAAAAAGAAAGAATTAATAGGCATGTCTATAATCACCTACAATTGAGGGACTGAGGGACTTGAGTGTATAGAGTTACAACTAGACAATGCAAAGTATATCATCAAAGATCCACAGACACCATGCCCATAAAAAAGGATCCACAGCCCCTTAAAAATTGTCACATCACAGTGGATGTATGGTAGATAGAGCAGAAGTCTGAATTTTAGTGTGTTATCGGTGCAATATCATACAGTATGCTTTCACAGTACCAAATAATGTGGATTCTGTAATACTTTTTTACTTTAAGTGTAAATCCTGCACTTTGTAACAGTCTTGTAAAATGTCAGTTATCTGCAACCAATTTCAAATTCTTTGAGCACCCAGCTTAATCTATAGCACTTGCTGTTTGTTTTCTTCTTTTCATGTAATGTTTATGAAAACTACATTAAACACACACACGTTATCAATGTGGAATAAAAGGGAAAACGCTCAATTAGTTATAAAAGGAGAGCTGATGTACAATCTTGCTGCTGCACCAAACTTTTCACTCTAGCCCACTAACACCTCTTTTATCATAATGAACTTTTAGGGAGACAAAAACAAGGCATCAATTGGGGACCTGTTTGTTTCAACTACTTCAGGCCACCAGGGGCCACCCATTCCCTCCACTCATCACTTTCTCCTTCTACACCTCCCATCTCTGAGGCCTTTTCTCTCGTCTCTTTGCCTCTTCTGATCAGCCCTCTCCCCTGGTAGACACTGAAATAAGTATCTGGTATCCCTGGAGGAGCTGTAACGCAGGCTGGCCTCGCTACATCTCCTTGTATATTGGGTTGTGTTCACCATGTCCTGAGCAACCAACCAATCACTCAACAAGATCCACACAGGAAGGGGAGGGGAGGGTGAATGTCAGTTCCCAGTGGGCACCAGCGCTTGACTGGAGTCGACACAATTACCATGTCAATATCCTCCTGCGCATCAGGTGATACAATACACATACACTCTTTGGGTGCATGTTCCCCCACCAGTCTCAGCGGACCAACATACTTTGATGGGTTTCCTATGGGGCTATAAAGGAACTGAAGAGGGTGTGGAGAAGGAATGAGAGGCACAGGTACTGAAGAACTCTCCACACGCTCCTGCACTGTGTGTTATCCCTATTAAGAGTCTACTAACAACTGACAGACCTCAAAAAGTATGTGATATGCACCCATGACAGTGAAAATATAATTTCAAAGGCAGTTGGAACATACTGTATGTAAGTGGGAAAAAAAATCCAGTGTTCAAACTAAGAGATGCTAGCATCAAAGCTACTTTTAAGTAAATAAGGGGTAATATATTTAATTTGTCCAACTGCTAAAATACCTGAATCTGTTCTTTTCATTTTTGAAAGTTCCCATGCCACTGTGTTGGGTGTGGCTTAGCCACCCTGCGAAAGAGGTCATATTCTATCTCACAATTTATCCGATAAAGACAAGTATTTGGCAGGAGTGTTTCAAGTGTCCAGAATGAGTGCAGAAGAGGAAGAGTGTTTTCATTAAAAGGGTTTCCATGGTTGAACTGCTAGACCGGGGATAAGAAGGCTTAAATCAGCATCTGCACCAGATTCCGTCATAACCCCAGTAGAATGGCCAAGGTGCCTTAAACACCCCTTGAACGACTTTCACACATATTTCTCTTCACTTGTGAGATAAAGGAATTTTCAGCTATTGAGCCTCTCAGGTAGCAATTTGAAAGATGAATCTACTCACCGCTCAACCACCAAACTGACAGCCTGGGTCAAGTCTGGATTTGCCACTTGCAGGCGTTTCCATAGGGACCACACAAACTCCTTGTCTGCCTGTGAAAATAAAGGATTAAGCAAGTCAACTGCTGTAAGTCCTAATTGAGATAAATAACTTCTGATAAATTTGTCTCAAAATGCAGCGAGGCCTACAAGGAAAGCCACAGCACATGTCAGCTTCTCCGACTGAAAAACAAAAAATGAAATAGGATGCTCAATGACATTAGCATACGACAGAAGGGGTAGTCAATCAATAATTTAAATATCTTGTACAAAATAGTTTTTGATCTGGCCTGCCCTTTCTAATTATGAGCCTCTCTTAACAGGAATCCTCATCACTGAGATGTGACCTTCGACTCAAGGGGCGCAAGCATTGACACTTGTCATTATGCACTATTTATGACTGGGGAGAGCTGGGATCCAAATCAAAACACAGCAGTCGAGCTTGCATTTTCTTTATTAATCAATTGCGCTGTGGATATGTTTTCCACTACAGCTCCAAAGTAACTAGCCCCAAAGAAACTCAAAACTGATGACAGAGAGAGTCATCTTCAAGTAGAAAAACCCAGCCAACCCCTGACACATTTCCAATTCAAATTGTCTCGCTGGTTTTTCAAACATTTTTAAGCTACATTACATTTAATGAGGGACATCTAAAAACTACATTTTCTGACATTAAAAGACAGAATTATACCAAATCGACTTAATATAAAATTATCTGATAAATTATGTTCACATCATCATAAGATAAAAGTCATCCCTCCCACTGGAATCTACTGGTCTCCAATTAGTACATGAATTTTAACCCCCTTTTCAAAAGTGTCTAATCAATTATTTACTAAAATGGCATAAGCAGACCTTGATAAGACCATGAGCTGAACATATAAAGTGGAAGGACTGTAGATCCCTGTCTCTGTATGCATCTGTGTGGTGGATGTGTGTGTGTGTATATACAGAGTGGGAGCAGGGTGAAGAGGGATAGAGATCGCACAAAATCAGCTCTGCAGTGCAACTAACGATGAAATTAAAGGCAGCATGGTTGACTCGAAATAGGTGGTCCCCCTCTGCCTGGCCTTTGGCTGCTATTAGCTGTTCCACAGACAAGTGTTCAGGCAGACCCTTATCAAGAGCTCTCTTCTGCCGTATGTCTACTTAAACATGCACTGAATTTGTGTTTGATGAGCGCTGAATAATTAATCTTGAATCTAGCCACTGAAATACCATGGGCTAAACATACCAAAGACAGCCACTGGAACTCAGCCACATATTAATAAAATTAGCAGGGTCTACCAGGAACATTTGCTGGCCAACAGATGAGACTCTTTGTAGTTAATGGCAGTCCTGAAGTACATCTTGCCAGAGACTTAAGACATCAATGGTATTCAAATGTCACTATTTAAATGGTACACTGCACAACTAAAGGTCCCTATTAGATAGACAGAATCACTGATGTTCTACTCAAGACAAGACCACCAAGGATGGCCTCCATGTCAGTTCAACGTAGGCCAGCAAAGACTGTCAGTCTGTGGCAAACAAAGCATCACTGGTAAACTAGCAGTACTATAATGTGGTGCGTTACAACTGAAAGAAACATTTTTAACATGGGCGTTATGTTCTAAAGATGTTATGTGCTTGTCAAAATATTTGAAGGACAAAGGCATACTGAGTCACACTAAATTGCACTAAATTTAGATACAATTTTCAATATTTTCAGGTGACAAAGTGATGCACAGCAGTTACACTTTTTTGTTCGTTGTTAGGTGAGCAAACCCCTCTAATTAGACACAATCACTTATTTGCCCCAACACTGCAAAACACCGTATGAAAGAATAAGAAAAAAATTCATAATCTTACATATAGTTTCAAAAAATCGTTCCATAAATGCTCTCTTTTTGAAGCAAAAAAAAGAATGAGGTCTCAAAATATGTAACTTTTATAGGTGACCATTTTTATTCGGTTTAGAGTATTTTAGGTGTCAATTATTCACACTCAGCAGAGTGAATTGGATGCAAATTGGATGCAAATGAATTACATACAGTAGATGCATACATGGACTTGCACCACTATATGTTTGTAAGGATGCCTTGTGTCTCCTACAAATTATGAAATGTAGGTGTCACACTTCTTTTTCTCAGAAACTCTAAAAACTTATTTTCAGCTCTTGTATAAAGTCAAACTAAACTTTATACACAGGATAAATAAGGTAACAGACACACATGCGGTTACAGCCAATCAGCATCCCAACAAATGTTCTAGCCCCATGTGTTAGGCGATATCTATAGTCTAATAAAAACTCCAGTTTAACACATCATCTGCTGAATCCCAGAGCTGTTTACCTACCTGTACAGCAAGGTACTGTGGATATGCAAAGTAAGAAATGCTGTGTTAAGTTCACTCATGTTTTTAGGCACCACCTGGTGGTGAGCATGCAAGGACAACCCCTCTCAATCACTGACTCACAAAGTAAGGATGAAAGGTTCTCAAAACTGCTCATGAGCAACATCAGGACTATGTGTTTTTATTCATTTTTTAAAAACTGTAAAAACTGTAAGGGAGAGGTCAATTTACTCGAATGTACTCTGGAAGGAGATATTTGCTGCACACTATTTACTGTTTTTGCTGAACTTTCAATAAAGTGTAGTCATATCATTTAGAGCCCTTTGCCGCTAAACAGTAGTTAAAGCCAACTTTATACCATTTAGTAAAATCTACTCAACTTAACTAACCCTCACCCTGAAAATAAATATGCTTTTCAATTTCAATTGCCAGTCATAAAGCTTAAAACTATAATCATTAGTTCATGGCATGCGTTTTGAGTTCAAAATTGGTGGAGCCGAACCAGAAACAGCCAACTAATGTACTAATGTACCAGCATGCACCGTTATCTCCCCAGAAATTATTTTAACATGGTGAAGATACATTATATACCTATCTTTGGTGAGTCATAGTTCTTTATCTGATCAAAATTTTTAAAAAAAATAATGTTAATTAGGATGAGAATTGGTTTGGACTAACCACTCAATTAAGTGGGTAATTATTGTCTGATAGAAATGAAAATAGTGAAAGGCAGAAAAAGTTTTGCACACAGTGAAGCAAGAGGTAAGTGTAAGAAGTACATGTGTTTGTTGTAGTGACTGCACACTCAACTCAAAATATATGATCAAGAATCTTGTTTTTACATTGATGAGAACGGTGTATTTTGCTTATTGCTTCATCTGGCTCATGAAAAGCTTAAATATGTGAAAACAACAGTTCATGTTCTAATTAGAGACAAATAGAGTTAACCTTTACTGCTGCATTAGTGCACAGTTAGTCAGTTTTCACCTCAAAGTGATATGATCATGGTAGGACACTTGAACACTTAAACAAGTGAGCTAAACAACTGTAAACATTTGCTGATCGAACTTGCTGTCATCACTCGATAAATTTGATTATTTTATGTTATCGTGGTATTAGTTTATAAGAAAGCAAGCCACAACAATTTGCGCATCCGATAAATACAGTGCATTTTTCAGACACAATCTTGTTGTGTGTGCTAATCCCTTTAACTACATATTCATACAAACCTGGCATTGCATTAACTCATCTGACAAACTCTTCACTTGCTCCTCCAAAATCATTATGCCAGTGTCGGACATTTGGGGACTGAAAAGGAAGCAGGAACAGCTGACATCAGTTTGGAGCCGCTGGATAAACAAGATTATACAGAGGCAACGTTAGCAGCATTCTTTTCGTATTTAATCGGCGATTACACTGATAATTTGAAAACGAGTTTATCTTTTTGAAAGCAATATCTGACGTTAGCTACTAGATACATGCCTTTAATAAACTTGCAGGAGAAGCTCACTGGACGCTCTTTAAAAGTGTAACTTTACACAGTTGGTCTCTTACCTGTTTCAAGAACTTGACACAGATGTGAGCACTGTAGCATAAGCTTTACTATCCCAATATAGCCATACTGTGGCTATCTTAGCTAACGTTAGCCACCTAACAACGATTCATATTTTCAGTTACGTGTCTGCTGTTGACAGCCTTCCGGCGTAAAGTTGGTGCCCAGAAGAACGTCACGACATACTTCAAACTAGCCGTTGTCCACTAAAAGTACCCCGTGTTGCTTTTTCTACAAAACCACAACAAACTTCCTGAGTGTATCACACCGTTGTCAATAACTACTAAAACGCTTTCCTCCTTTCAAACAAACCCGCCGTTTTCCGTTTCTGTCGCAATCGCATCATTTTACGACGGCCACCGTTAACTTACGGCAAATCCTAATGTGGATTCGTAATGATGAGTATGGAGTAATAAGATCAACTTCAAAAACCGTCATGGGTCAAATCTATTGGCTACTGGTCGATGGAGATGATGCTACAGTATGTGCAATGATTCATTTGTTTTCTTAAGTGTATTAAATCTACCTAACCTATCAAATTAATACTAATTTGGATCAATTTACAGCAATCTATTACTGTACTGTAGTACTTTTTTTTCTTTTTCTTTTTTCTTTTGTCACATTAGGAGAAGCACAGGTGTGACAACAAAATTAGTTATGGTTGAATTACATTTACAATATACAATATAACAAGACATTCAAGTTGTCAAAAATGTAAGTAAAATAATCTGTCATGATATGAATGTTGAAAATGAATGATGAAATATAAGGCCTTTAGGCCTTTAAGACATTAAAGAAATTTTTGAACAGCACACAGTACGTTTCAAGAAGAAGAAGACTTTGTAATGTATATCATGTCCATATGTATTTATAAAGAGCCTGATAAATAAATAATGTGATTGAAAATCAAAGCTGGAATAATAAAATGCAACAAAAAATTGTAGGAAAAATATCACAATGTATCAAGATTGCTGTAACATTAATAGAAAATGGTGATGGTAGGACAAGGTGTTGTGTAGTTATTGTGCTATTAGAGACACACACATACACACACACACACACACACACACACACACACACACGCACTACATAGAATGAGGATCCCCCTGTGTATGCAAGTGCTGTTTTACACAACTATAAATCCCAGAGATCAGCAGCCAAATGTATGATGGTAACGACAAAGGAGATATGATATTGATCTTTATGTGGCACTTTATCTTCAAAATGTTGTTATTCTCTTAATAGACACACTTATACCTTTCCCCTGATACTTGCCTTGTTTTATCTGTTTTTAATGATCTGTTGTAAGGTCAAAGACATTATGCACATTACATTCATGAATCCATAGTTGGAGCTTTGAGAACCTGATGTAAGCAAGAGAAAATGAAGGAAGACGTGTATTTGACATCTGTTTTGCTGGTGAGACAAGACAACTCCATATTGTGTGGTTAATGTACTTAAGTGTCCAGCCAGACTTGGAGTACAGGGTGAGAGAGGAAAATGAAGAAATATGAGGACTGGCACTCCTCTTCAGTCAGACAAATGTTGTTTCATCTGCTCACTGTGTTATGAGTGCACACACACACACACACAAAGAAAAAAGATGCGATTGACATGATTAGGCTGTTCCTTGACCCATGAACACTGCCTCTCATTAAGATCCTCATTTGCGGAACAATTTAAGAGGCAGTAGACTGATACATAATGCACAACATCTGCCTGCCCCTTGTTTCTTGTTCAGACACACAAAGTGACACATGGTATCCATGAATAAGTCTCTCTCTTTCTCTTTTGCCTTAAGGAAAAATCGCCATCATACAGCTGCCACAGGGTTTTGCATCTGGTCCCCGCAGTTGCACCCTCTTCTTCAGGTAAAAAGTCCTCCACAGATAAAGAAAATATACAGTATATACCCTGATCAGCCACAACATTAAAACCACTGACAGTTTAAATGAATAACATTGATCATCTCGCTACAGTGCAATATTCTACTGGGAAACCCTGGATCCTGGAATTCATGTGGATGCCAACTGACACAAACCCCTTAATGTTGTGGCTGATCAGTATATTTATATTTATAAATGACAAAATTGAGCAGTGCAAAAAATTCAGGCCCAGTTTCTCATACAAGAAACTTTGGAAGTGATTCATGGCGCCAGATCATATGGCAAAATGTGTTCAAGGAACAGGAAATCAAAATAACATAATTTTCCGAGGAAGCTGGTTATTCAAAAAGATCCACTTCTATCCCCTCTCTTATGATCAAATATGTATAATTTGGCCCCAGACACTTCCAGTCACTTACATGTTCCACATGGGCATGTTCCACCATGTTTTGACAGTTTCCTGTTGCTGCTCCTTCCAATGTCTGAAGCAGCCTGTACCACCCTCTTTCAAGTGTTGTCTGTCCCAACCTGCTGTCCCACTAATGACAGATTAATCCAGATCTGAGAGCATTTCATGTACATAAAAGGCAGATCTCAGACATGCACTCTTTCATATCACCAATGACATGCTTCCTGCAAAAAAAAAAAAAAATCATAAACTCACTTCAACCTCTGTTGCTATTTGATTTGACTTCTTTCATCCACACGCTTTTATGGTATGAAACAGGTTTACGTGTCAGTTTATTGTTTAATCCTCAAATTCAACCTTTTTTCAGATTAGTTTTCCTGAAATTTTACAAAATTAAAATGTAAATTAGTATAATGGATTGAATCAAATATGTTGCAGAAGTCTTTAAAATTTGGATCGATTTCTTAAAAACACAGTTAAGAGAGAAGAGAGTAAATGTCTGTCACTGTAACTGTCTGCTGACAGTTGCTGTATAAGGGAGCACCATTATTACAAGAATATGTTGAGAATATCCTACAATGCTGCCCTGCAAGTTTCAGACTCATCCTGAATTTAAATGAGATCTCTGAAAGAAAGTGATATCTGCTGACATAAATCATATCTCAGAGGATATTTTCATCGTAAGCTGCTGACTGTTATGACCTGTGGAGGGTTTGGGGAGAGATGGTCAAGCAATTAAACTAGCTCATCTGGTTGAAACTGTTTTTCTTGTCATAATGAATCTCAGTTACAACACGTGGAATTCTGCATACAGCTGGATTTATTTGTCAATCTGCTGAGATAATGTTCCCTGTACTCAACCAAATGAAATAAGCTGTCACTAAAATGGCACAGCATGGTTTTAACTTCTTTACTGGATGCCACAGAATATGGCCTGACTCAGATGTGGGGCTGTAAATGTAAATGATAGGTTATGAAATATAAACCCACCCTTGTTTGAAGTTGTCTTTGTGCGCCTCTCATTTCTAATTGCCCAATTATTAAAGTGTGATGGGCCAGCCCTTGAAACAAGACAGCTCTTGCATTGACAGTCCCAACAAGCATGCTTGTCTCACCTCTGTTCTGCCTCAGCGGAGTCACAGGGAAGTTCAAGTGCTAGGCCGCATTTAATCTACCAGGGGAAGGAGTGACAGAATTGTGATCATGCAAATGCACATGCATGAAAAATTCAAGAACCAAATGACAAGCCCTGGTGTGCCGGTGCTGACAGAGGAAGGAAGAGAGGCACAACATGACACTCCATGGAGAATTGTGAAAGTGCAGTCTCCGCCTGCCGCCTCAGGTAAGTGAGGATATTGTCTGAATTAATGTGGCTTATAGCTTTGAGGCTGAGGGAGGAAAGAACCTGAGAACTGCGGGAGATGACAATAAATACTAAAGAGTCACAAGTCCCCAGCTTTAAAGGAACATTGATTGTACAAATGCCAGTTGGGATGTCAAACCTGCACAGTGTTTAGTAGAACATCACTCCCCCTGAATGGAAATGAGGCAGGCTCCAACATGTGAGAGTTACACACAGTCACTTTATAGCACAACTGATGACTCTATTTGTCTGAGGTTCTCTTGCTGAATAAGATTAGATAACTATAATAAGCTTTTATCACACTGGATGCCTTCTGAAATTAAAATAGGCCATCAAAACCATTTGAAATTGCTCACTAAATTTGTGCTCAATTGCTGACATTTTAAAGCTTGTTTATACACATTACTTTTCAAGCGGTGCCCTGAGGAGGGATATTATATCTTTCACTGCAGTCCGTGGGAGAATTATCAGCCACTCTTGACCTCGAGCATGAGCCAACCTCATGCTCAATCCTGTGAGACCTTGGACTGCCTTACAAAACCCCAGGACAGAGAAACCATTGATTACCACTTCTCTTCACTCTTTTCAGCATTTAGACATAGAATATCTGTGCACCTAAATCAGAAAATCCTGGCTCAAAACCTTCCCTCATCACAAATATTACGTTGTGACATCGCTGACCTCCCATAAGTGCCCCCAACTCACATGCTGTGTGTACAAGCCCCCTCGTTCATGTCCTTACCCCATGCCCCAATGAGACAGACCTCGTGGACCTCTGTTTGACTCCCATCTGATGACCTTCTGGTCCTATCTTCAACAGACGAGAGCCCTCATAAAGGAGGAATTGATCCACACATGACCCACCTCTTAGAGGAAGCAGTGTTTATGTATGTCTGTGTGTGTGTGTGTTGTGCGTGTATGTGTGTGTGGTGCCATGAGGGCCACACTCACTCACGGCTTGCCCAACTAGCGTGCCATCCCAACCCTGTTAGCTCCCTCAGGGTCTGTGGGAACAAGGAGCCAGGCTATTTCCCCGGAGCTCTTTGCTAGAGAGCTTGTCGTTTGCTTGGTGAAAGGGTAAATTAAGGTGGTGAGTTTGTATTTAAGTTCATATTTCCCCGGAGTATGAGAGAGGAGACCAAGGACATAGGACATTGATCGCCCTGAGTAAATGTCGTCCAGTTGGAAAACAGCTTTGAGATGAGAAAAGTATTTGTCTTATTTCCAACACCTGTGTTTCCCCCTCTATGAGTCCAGAGAAATCAAACTTAGAAATTGAGATATAGAATTGTCTCTGTGTCACAGTACAATTTTTTTTAAGTGTTGCTCATTAAATCTCTTTTATCTCTTTCATTTGATGCCTGAAATGATCGGGATGTGCTGCCATTTCCATTTCATTTCTGGAGTTAACTGCTTATCCAAATTGAGGATCGAGGGATAAAAGATTTAACAGATTGTACAGAAGAAATATGTGATTTGGGGCTCATAAATAACCTTGACTTCATGGTTTTACATCATTTATCTAGTAGAAAGTACCAAGAAAGTGTGACATTCATCTAGTATCCTAAATATTACATCACAGTCAAAAGTAAAACATTCTTAGTGCCATTAAATATCTCCTGATGGGTGAAGAGAACCTGTCCTTTAAAAACTCTTCAGGGTCCATGGCGATGGTCAAATAGACCCTTCTGGACCTTTCTATGCTTTAGTGAGAGGAACTTAATGAACAGAAGGACCTCTGTGGATTTGATGGATCCACGAATCAGTGCAGCAGCTGATGGCCCTCCCAGGAGGAGGAACACTTCAGTAGCAGGTTCAATAGCTCATTATCAGTGGCCCTGCTGGATAATTAGTGAACAGTGGGATCCTGTCACAGGGACAAATAAACATATACTCTCCCTTCCCATCAAGCTGCCTTTACTGGTTACTTGTACAGTATAAATCTGATACTGGATTTTTTATTTTAGGCTGGTTCCAATATTAACACCTCCTACAGCCGACACCTTTTTAAAAGATAAACACAGCATGTTTATGTTGTGTTTGTTTGCCTTTGAAAGACTTGGGACCACAGTATGTACAAATTTGCCAGTGCTCTCTGGTGGAAAAACTACGTGATTGAGCTAATGTGTCTAATGTCTACACATGTTGTGTAAGGAAAGCAGCCCCTCAGCAGCAGCAGCTTCAGTCCTAAAAAGCAAATATCGCCCAAGTGCTCGTGCATAGAGCTATGCTCCGTTTAATTGAAGACAGTGATTAGCTTTTTGGACATTTGTGAAATTAACAAATACCTAGTTGTGATTTTTTTTTGTGCCATAATCCTAAACTAGCATTTACCGTACTCATAATAAGTATAACTCTGATGTCAAAAGCAAAGTGCATGTCAGCATGTTACACCTTCATAGATGTACTTGCACAAGGTCATCTGACAATAGGCCCCTGCAACCCTGACTGCTAGAAATGACTTTTATATAGGCTACTACTCTTACTGATAGAAACTTTATTGCTGCTTGGATGACGTTAAGTGGGAATGTTTTTTGCGTGTAGGTAATGCTGTATTTCTCCAGCAACAAAGTCACATGGAGGTGGCAGTGGTTGGATATCAGAGAGTGCGGTTTGTATCCTGTGTGGTTAGGCAACAAAAGCATTTTGGTTAGGATAAGTAAAGACCATGATTTTGGATAAATGTAAACAAAGTAAACATGTTGTGTATGCTTCAAATTATAACCTAGTGTTACATTTTGTTCAAAAGGTTTAACCCTTACCCTTAACCAAATGTGGCAAGTACCTTAACATAACATAAACATAATTATAGAAAACATAACTCATGCTTTAGCTGCTATTAGCAGATGCTGCATTGAAAGAGTGGATACTGTAGGAAAAACAAATGAAATACTACATTTTGAACAATATACGACTTGGCATTAAAATGTTTCCTCATTTTATTTCTTTCTAAAGGTGTTTGCTGTTGTAAATTTGTATAAATTAGGGACAGGGCTGGTCTCTATAACACATACTACCCTGTACCTGACCTTAGATCTACACCTTTGTTAGGACAGTCATTTCAAAATTAGCTTTTTGGTTCAACAACAATTAGCCGTACAATTATGAGCTAAATGGATAAGCTGAACATAGATTATGGCTACATACATATCTCATATACATATTGTGTATGTCATATGGAGACTTTCATCTGATAGTTTGGAAATATGCAAACGGCAAATTAAAGCAGCATCAAGGCGTTTGAAATTGACAAAAAGATTCAAATACCAAGTTTATTTTTCTGGACAATCATTTAAAGGCTTTTTTATTTTGTTGCTGATATAAGTATGGAATATCTCATTTAATTAGCAATGTAAGCCCTCTGACAAAACAGGCATATGGCCCTCTGTTCTCGGCCTTGGCCAAGGAATGAATATGCATATCCTGGGACCTCAGTAGCTTGTTACCCTGGAATGAATTCTACACAAGCCTAATTTTGATCTATTATTTACCCCTTGACCAAACATGCAAGTGGGGCTTCCAGACGCTTGACTTGATAGAAATGACTGCCCTGGGATTCAGCTGCCTCTCTCACCCCAGTGGAGGAGCCAGACTGAGGCAGGCAGTCACTCTGAGGAGCGCGGTACACTCTCTCTCTCTCTCTCTCTCTCTCTCTCTCTCTCTCTCTCACACACACACACACACACACACACACACACACACAC
>JBBPCS010000283.1:8872973-8883831 GCA_037974645.1 Hollardia meadi
ACACACACACACACACACACACACACACACACACACACACACACACACACACACACACACACACACACACATCCTCCCCTCCTTCAACTCTTCACTCTTGAGATGTCTCAGTCAAACGTTGAGTAATCCTCTTCGTAAAAACAAGCGCGCGATGAAACTTTAATGAGCGCGCCCACTTCTGATGGATCTGAGGGACACAACTTCGGAAATCAGTGTCACATCCCTGCAGTACACAGTTCTAGCTGCCTAAAACACGCGTGTGTGCGCGCGCGCACGAGGCGTTAGTGAACTGTACTCGCGAGGTCAGAGAAAGTGAAAAAAGTTTGCTCAAATGAAAGGCAACGCATACCCCCTCGAAACTTAACAGTGTTAAAAAGATGTCCAGAAACAGTTGTATTTATTATTTATTGTCTGTTTGGCTATTTGATTTTCTTACCTGTGATATTGTTTCAAATACATAGATTTTAATCTGTAATAAGATTTTTTGCCGACATTGTATCGGCATTAAATACCCAGAGGAAAATCACTGCTGCTTTTCATCAATGTCTCTAATGCGCGTCTCTCTGCCGAGTTCTTATCTTGGGACTGAGGGTTTTTCGCACATTTCTGTCGCACAAAGATGGGACTCTTCCCCCTGACACAACATTGTGAAGCAGGAATTACACTCAGGTTACAGTAACACACGGCGTGTAAAACACTGGTCTGAATTCACCCAACAGCCACCTTCTCTCCAGCCCGGACCGTCCGCAGCTCTCCTCGGCGCACTGCGCTGACTGCAGAGGGAAACCATCGGGGGAGTGTAAGAAGGCGTTATTTGCGTTTTTTCTCAAGGTAGGACAAGCAGTTACAACCCAGCTTCTGGTTGTCAGAGATCACCGCTCTCTCCTTGACTTCTTCAGTTTACGGTTTGGGAAAAGAAGAGGGGACCGAGTGTCGTGGTCGCGTTCCTCTTCGTGAGACCGACGCGTTTCCAAACATCTTGACGCGCGTTTTTCTTAGCGAGGCAGCCAGAGGACACAGAGGTTCTCGGGATAAAAAAAAGTGCGACTGCTTTCTCGTGTTGTACCTAAAACAGTCATAAACAGCGATGATAAGTTTGTGAAAGGAACACCACAGCGAATCACCTCAGACCGCGTGCAGCATTGAAGAGGAGAAAGTTCCCCACTTGAGGGCGAAATCAGACTTTTTGGAGGACGCCAAGTTTGAAAAGTGCCAGGAGCTCCGGGGTCATGCAGCAATGGTAAATATAAATTTTCTGCTTGTTCTTAATCGATTTATTCAGATAAAATACGCCACTGCTCTAAATGATGCTACCGGTAACTTTTCTTTTTTTTTAACAACTTCTGCGCTGTGAACTCATCAGAGCAGATAGAAAGTTAGCTCAAGACTTTTCTTGAGTTTTTCTATTGAGTATTTCCCCACACTTGTTTTTGATTCATAAGACCCATCCGTTAGATTTCTTCACATGCCTGCATTTAAAAGGAAATTACTTTCTTCTGCTTAGTTTTGATCTTTGTTTTCTCTTCCATCTTTGTCTAACAAAATCAATCATTGTACAACATGTCAATCAGAAATGTGACCTACAATCTGACATAAATAACAAGTGAGCAAAATATTACTTCACTTAATACAATTTTGTATAGCCTATAGTTTCTTCACGTCTTGAAAGTGTTGCTCAATTCTCTGCTTCCCACAGAGAAATTAAAAACTTTTACTTGATGTCTTTAGGGGCAAATTTAACTCCTGATACAGTGTAAAGAACCATTTAATTGTTTTATTAATTGTTAACGTGGTATTTAAGACACTGTATACTACCTGTATATTATTTGGGCCTTCATATTTACTAACTAGTGAATAATTCAGAGCAGTTTAGTGCAATGTCTTCACATAGTAAACTCCTATTAAAAGGGCTGATAAAAAAGTGTTACTTCAATGAATCAGATGAGACTTCATTTCATGGCTGGCAGCAACATTTTTCTCAAGTTGTTTTTCAGGCCTGAAATCCCTCTGCTGAAAATCCTTTTCACCTGTTTTGCAGAATTCCTTCTTGCAGCACAAGCTATTTTATTTCTTCTGCAAAGTTTTAGTGATATCTTTAAATATTCGCTGTCTCATGTCTCAGATGATTTTTTAACTGTTTGTGGGGGTCTTTATCAGAAATAGCAAGTTTGCCTGTGTTAGATGTCAATGCAAACAAAAGCTTTAGGTCATTCAAATTGTTTCTTTTAACATATGTGATCAGAGCTGAACAACACTGTTATCTGACAGTGTCAGTGTTTATTTTATTAGAATTATTATTATTTATTTGCTTAACACACTTTGTGGCTGTTTAGGCGTCCTTGTGCTACAGTACCTCTACAGGAAAACTCATGGTGCTCGTGGGCAACCTGTGACAGTGAAACACAAGCAGAGGTACACAGAGGCATTTCATGTCAGTGTAAGACATTTCAGTGTGGACATATCTGAATCCTTCAGGAGACATGCAAGAAGGAGGGAGAGGGGTAGGAAAAAAATGAGAAACAGTGAGAGAGAGACTGAGATGAATGGCCTCACTTAAAAACACCACAATAGTACCTTCACACTTTCATCAGTGGGATGTGTGTGAGATTAATGTCTAGCAAAGTATTTTGGCCTGGTCTGAGTGTGTGTCAGGGATGTTTCATGAGCCTGCTGCTGCAACTCCAGCGAAGAATGCCAATTTACATTCCTGGAGTGTCATTTCATTACTTTTATCTCCACGCTGCTGTCTCCCTGCCCAGTCAGGGATCTGTTCAATTTAAATGTCCTTTACTACACACACAAGTCGCACAAGTCCAAATGCTCGTATTCCTTTTTGTCTGCCTTTTCTGCCTCTCGTGCGTTCGTCAGATAATTATAGTTATTGGCTTATTGAGAATAAGTGCTTGTGTGCTGCAGCAGGAAAGTACATAAACCAATAAAATATGTACGCTTTGAGAAAAACAAGAAAAAAAAGGTTGGAGAACAAAACTCCACTTAAAATAATGGAGAAAATGTGGAGGTAAATGTCCTAGTTATGCACTGAGCAGATGCCCTGGTTCAGCCTACAGCACTGCTACGTGAGGTTAAAGAAAAAGTTAAAGTTGTCAGTGAGGCTGCAGCTAGGTCGTGATTCCTTTGGGTCTGTGGGAATCAGAGAGGGGAGAGTGTGTGAGAGTGTGTGTGGGGTGGGAGCCACTGGTTAGTCGGTTCAATAATCTGCTGGACAGGTAGGCCTGTGACGCCCCCCTTAGAGAGGCTGCTAATGAAGAGAAAGGCTGCTTAGTGGTGCTCTTCTCTGACCCCACCAACCCTCTCTGTTCCCCCTGCTGGCTTCTTCTGATTACTGCTCACAGTGAGACCTTTCCTCCTCGTCTCCTTCTACTCCACCCTCTCTATTTGCTCTGGTTTTCTTACCATCTCGTTCCCCGCTTCTTCATTTGAAAAGAATTGGTGCTAAGTGTGTAAAGGATCTTTTGATAGCCGTTTGTACATTTACATATTTTCTGCTCTGAGGTCTTTTCTTTCCCAAATCTTTTTTATTGAGATTTTCAACAAGGGTTCCCAGGGTTGGGCAGACATGTTCCACGTTGCTATAAAATATACACCCCCCAACCCCACCCCCTCGACTATCTAGAATAGGTATAAGGCGCAATGTCTAGGAATAAAGAAATAAAATGAAAGATGTAGTTATTCCCCTGAAGTCAGGTGTTATTTTCCATGCCAAAGGCAGAGTTAGAATGCATGTCATGCTTATACATCATTTGGATGTTAAGAAAATGTGTCCAAAATGGTCCCAATGGTCTTAAAAAATTCTTCTCAGCTGCTGAGTTGTGTTCTTGGTTCTTTTCATTCGCGGACTTAAATATTTTCAAATTTCGTGCAATTAATCCTGGGATAAAAAAAATATTTTACCTTCATGCCACTATCTATTTTCTGTGCATTGTTTATTTGAGACGAGGCTGCACTCTATTGTTAAGTTGTGTACTTTCACTCGTGCTAACAGGTATAGATATTCAGCAAAGCCGAGAGAGCAGTTTTCCTACCTCTCCCCTTCTGCAGATGATCTGCATTGTTTCTGTGATGCCTGAACAACATCAAAGCAACATTCTTGCAGTTTTTATTAATACAGGAGTGGGTTTCTGTACCCATGTGGCTCTGCTCCTCTTCATCTGTCCTCAGCCCCAGTAATCTCCTGAGTGACTGATAGTGTGTCTTGGCAGTGACAGAAAAGGTAATATTTTGAGAGGGGGGAGAGGGGTCATATACCTAGTGGTGGCTTGAGATGAAAATCTTTGAACAAAACACTGTAATCTAAGCTGCAGGCTGTAGCGACTAAACAGAGACACCGTGAAATGTTGAAACAAATTGGTTCGCTGGACTCCTAATTTAATAAAGAGCACAGTGTGAGACATACTTGATTTAAAACAACATACATATAGTAGACATAATTACATTTTTTGTACCTCAGCACACAAAGTAAGAAACTAAATATTGACACACTTACAGTCATGAAAACTCTCCAATTTCCTCCGAATACATTGTGAAATTTAGTCTGTGTTCTTGTGATTCTTAAGTTTTTTTTTTTTAAGAAAAGAGAAATAAATAGCAGACGGTAATGAATAGGGTTAACAGCTGTTATGACATGAGCATGAAAAATGTGTTTAGTCTTGCACTATCACTGATATCTCTAAGAGTTTTTAATCTGCTAAATGATAGTATTGTCTCAGTGGTGGGACGGCAGATCACACTTAAAGATGGCAAGTTAATCAGATTTTCATACTCACTGCTACAAGCTGTGTTTAAACTGTAAGCTGATACTTGGAGTTACATGTGCTCAATTTATATGCCATTCTTTTTTTTTTCTACAGGCTTCATTTCACATGCTAATCCAAACACTATCGTATTCCTTAAGGAAGGAATCAGGAAAACTTTGGTCTTATAGTACATGAACACACCCAGTGTGTGCAGAAGCCACACACTCCCTTAGTCTTAATTTGTTTAAAATGAGAAACGCTAGAAAACATTTTGCACAACTCAGCCTTTAGAAATAGACCCCTGCTGCATTTTTCTGTCCTCCCAGACACAGTCATGATTCTTATGTTTTCAGTTGTAATTTGGGGTGGTCTTAATTAATAATGTCCAGAACGAATTACAGATGACTGTGTAAAATAAACACTTCAGTGTCACTGGATGGCAACTGTCTGATCGGTAAGGAAATTACATTTCACTTGTAATCCATACATTCTTCAGCAGGGCTAGAATATAATTCATGTCGACGCTATAGAAATACCAGAGATGCTGGACCTGCTTAACGAACAGGAGTATAGTTGTAACCAAATGGCTCAGTTGGGAGGTATAGGGTTATGTGGTATAATTTATATTTTATAGCTCCCTCCTGCACTGCCTGTACTGCAGAATAAAGTTGTTCGATTTTGTTCCATGAACAGTGAGTGAGAAAGTCTGGGATTTCACTTGTGATGGAAACTCCAGACACCACTTTGTTCCTTACTTTCTTTTTGTATTTTTTTATTTTCCTGTTGAGTCTTATTTCTTGCTTTCAGATAAAAAGACACAAACTGCTACTTTTTCGATACATAGTGTATTTGTGGATGTTTGTATTACTGAGTGCATTTTTCTTTTTTTTCTTTTTTTTTTTGTGGTCATGTGCATTAGTGGCCCATGCACCAGTGACTCAAAAGGCATGGCAATATCTCCTCAGGCCATACAGAGTGATTTGATTAAAAGAGAATAATTTGCCCTAAAGGAGTCTTTTCTCCAAAAAAGCTGGTGGAAGAAATCTGATATGACAAGATAAGTGGTGGCTCATGAAAAATTCCTGAGGTCTGAGACGTAGCACGTCGACTTTGGAATTATTGCCCAGAGTGTTTAGTTCTTTGCTAATAACTGTGCCTGACAATGTTATTTTTACCTGAATAGCCTTTGAAATGATTCCTCGGGTTCTCAATCCAGATTTCTCCTTTTTAAAACCGATTTATGTTGTCCAAAGGGAGAACAAAGTAAACGTTGCACTTAATTCCAAACCAGGTGCTGAGTAACATAACTACATGCTTTGTGCTTGTTAGCCGTCCCAATCCCTTATTTCTGTGATCATCATGTATGGCGACAACTGTGATTGGCTCCAAAAAGCAGCCAATTTTGTTGTTGGCCTGCTTTTAGTCATTTGTAAGTTCAGTCAGGATCAGTTTGCATTGCCTTGCCTTCTCCATCCTACTATAGTTGATGTTTCAGGTCATAACTAAATAGTAAAGCATCTGGTTTATCCACTTTTTAGCCATGATGCGAGGGTCAGGGTTTTTTTAAGACCTGCACCCACCGACCTGTTAGACAGCCAATCTGCACTGCCCAACCCGCAAAGAATATGTGCCAGTCAACCACCATAACCTGACCCGAACCGAACCACAAAGAGTTAACTTGATGCATTGTGTTTGCACATTTGTCAGCATAAGCAGCGCGTGATGGCAGGATCGCTGTGTGTCGAACGCGTATGCGTCCACAGCGACAGCGTTGCTGGTACAACGCAGCTACAGGCAGCCCCATCTTTCTACATGGAGTTTGCCTTTGATAATGATCAATAATGATGATGACGTGATTTTCCTTTACCCTCATTCAGAGAGAGAGAGGGACTCGGTGGGCACATCGAAAAATACTGCCCCTCACCTGATGATTTTTTCATGTCTGTAGCATGTGACTATCATCAGATTGTTTCAGGCCTATTTTTACTGAGAATTTTGTACTTATTGTTGAATAGCAGCAAAACAAGTAACTCCTCATTAAAGACATGAAGGCTGTTTTATTCTCTTTTATTCTTTGACAGAGAGAGAGAGGAAGAGGAGGTGGACTATTACACCCAATGTTTCTTTCTGTAGTTATTTTGTAAGTTATTAATAAACTTATTTGGAATACTGATGTTTCACTTACCAAGCCTGCAATATTTTCTTGTAAGCTGACATGAACCCACCTGGCCCGTGGGTCAACCTGTGCGTTATGGGTCGACGTGTGCATCACTACCCTTTAGTCTATAACGGTAGCCCAGTCACCAGAAAAATATGTTGACACTGTATGTTTCTGCAAACGGGGGGGTTTGATTGGCTGACAAGTCAAGAACACAGCCTCTGATTGGTCGACGGACTCAACCAAGGCATCATGAGATTGCTAATGAAAAACTGTTTTCAACACAAAAAATTGATAAATAATCACAGAAGACATTCAGTGTCGGATTCGTCATTATGGATTTATCTTGCAAAGTCTCCAAAAAGACAGTGCTGAATTTCGGTTAAATGGTTAAAAGTTAAAATGACCCAGTTCTAAAAAGTGACACGACTTGAAACATTTACATAGTAAAATGTTTCAATGTCTGGCCATCCGTCTGACAGCTGATGCTTATGAAAAACTACTGAGCTAACCATCTAACTTTGTTTCAAGATTCAGAGGCTCAAAACAACTAAGTTACGGAGATGTGGTGCAAAGACAAAGACACTTTTAAACCCCTTTTATGTCAGGGGGATGTGAGACTTGACCTGCCTGCTCCCTTCGCTGGTGACGACAGCTGGAGGTTGCGGTAAGCGGCGGTGACGATAGTGCAGAGTTGGTGAGGACCCTCCCTACTCGCTTGAGCAAGTTGGCTTTTCTGCCATGAGACAGCCTTCCTGATACAGTCAACAAAGCCAACAACTGACTCTGAGGGTCGATATCATCGTCCATCATGATGTTTCACTGTGGACATCGTCATATACAAATTTAATAGACATCACCCAACCCTACTGCCAAGCAACCAACAAAATGGGCCATTTTAGCGAGTGTTACAACATTTTATGCCACAACTTTGTGGCACCAAAGAAGACGAAATATTTTGAACGAGACATTGTGGGACTTTCCAGACAGGGTGAGCTGGGTAGAAAATGTGACCAAGTTATAGCCCTACACTCACACCTGTATGTAGCCATCTGGCCTATCTCTTGTAGGATCAGAGCCCCAGGCATTTTTTCCTGGCTTGCAGGTCTAACGGCACACAATAAGAACTAAATCTAAAACTAAATAGCCAGTTGAAAGCTGAATCATAGCGAGAACAGTAGTTTAGACTGTTGCCCATTTTTTTATATTTATAAATTTGTCTACATGTTGAGGGAATACATCAACAATAAAGCAGCAACAGCTTATTGAACATACATTAACTGCTCTATACAGTAGATCCTACTATCAACTGAACAGGGACCTTATTAATCTTCGATTTAACTTACTCCCAAACATGTCCCTTTCATTTGAGATTACAGTTTTGAGAATACTGTTATATAAAAATGCTGGTTGTGACCAATTTTTTCTTCTCCTCTACGAATGCAGTAGTCTGCTGTATAGCCCACATCTGGCTCTTGTTGAGCTTTCAGGTTGGGGAGTTAGCATTTGAGCGTGTGCAACATTAATCTGTGTGATCATGTCGGTGTGTAGTAACCAATGTGTAAATCCCACATATGCTTGGTCAAGAGGGAGCAGTAGTCACCTTGTTTTTCAAGAATTTACTTTCACCAAGATTTTCCTGGCAATGATTCTTATCTGAACATATTAATGTTTGATGCATTGTAACCTTGTGGGCTGAATGTATAATCTAGCCACTATAATCTAGTTTTACTGCAGAGTTTGGACTCGTATGAATTATGCCATTGATTTTGGATAGAGTAGAGTATTGTGTATGCGTTCATGTACGTTTTGGATGTTTTCATGTATTTATGTGCCCAGTGGAATCTGTGCATATGTCTTCCCCACAGCAGCAGTAGTTTCAATAAATACCCCAAAGGACATTTGTTTATGTTCAAGTAACAAAGCCCTCTACTGGCCATAGTAGTAATGAATCTTTTAACTTGGAAGCAAAAGAGAAAGTTGGGTAACGTTTTTATAGAGCCAGGGGGAGGTTGTGGTCGTTTCCACGGGAGACTGCTCTTTCCGTTTCCTACCGACAGTCAACATTGATTTCTTTTAACCAAATACAAACTCCATACACAATGTGTTGTCTCCTAAGTTCTTAGTACCCATTTTAAACCAAACCACATGTCATGGTCTGTGTGCCCAAAATCCTAGATTCAAGGGTTTGGACCCAAATGCAAATGCCGCAGGCAGAGCAGGTTCACTTCAATAATATTTATTAATTACCAAAGAAAAGACAAAGGCTAACAGTGTGTTGAGGCAGGCGAGGGTCAAAACCAGAGATTAGTATGAGAAGACGAACAAATTCAAAGGCACAGGCAAAACTCCCAAATCCAAAGAACAGGTGAGGTCCAGAAAACAGCAAGGCAAACAAAACAAAAAAACACTAGAAGCACAGTGGATAACACTAGGACAACGGTACACAAAGTCACACGATGAACGGGCAAAGACAGAGGGACAAGACAGAGGTGAAACTAATCAGGGTGGGGCAGACAATCAAAGTGGAGGGAAAAGAACAAAGACAGGAATTGTGAAGTGAGATAAGACACACGAGGATAGAAACTTCAAAATTAAACAGGAAATAAGATCACAGAAACCCAAACCATGATATCATGTCCTTTCTTAACCTAACCAAACCTTAACTATACTGTTCGCACATCATAAAACATCGTTTTTCTACAGCTGTGATGTTTTTTATAAGGTACAGACAAATGATATTGTCCTGCTGGTAGGGCTGTCAGATCAGAAAATGCTTACATGTGGTAATATCATAATAATTGTTGGTAATATAACAGTTTTCAAACTTCATGCAGAAGTCTGCCTTTTAAGCATTTTAGACAGTAGAAGCTTTGTTAACCGTGGCCACTCCACACCTGCTACCAACCACTGCAACCTATAAAACCTCACTGTGACATTTACATACTTAACTGCCTATCAATGTTGCAATCTATGTCACTGTCTCCAAGGGATATGCAGTTTTAATTGATTATACTGAATCTCTTGACTGTACTGTGCCATGCAATACATCATCACACACCTGGATGACATGTTAGAAGTCCTACCCTGTGATTGTTGGTGACAAAGTTGCTATTTATGGTGGTAATCATAGTAATTAAGCAGTCTAAGGATAATGGGATTTTGTGTGTTTGTTTGATCTTCGTTCACTGTTCCTGTTTGAGGGAAACTTAATGCTCATTCACTGTGTGCGAAGGGCACATCTGTATGTGTGTGTAAACCTGAGTGTGTGTGATTGCATCTCTGTGTTTTCACATGCATTTTTGGCTATGTGTGTTTTTGGAGCTGAGGGTTAGTCTGCTGACAGGTAGTGTGTCAGGAGGGGGACAGTGGTGCTTTTGAGACGGATACAAGATACGAGTCTCAGAGAGAGGGAGAGAGAAAGAGGGCCTCTTTCATGTGACTCCACATTCCACCAAGGCACAGGCAGGCAGAGGCACAAGACAAGACATGCGTCCCCCCTCGTCACTCCCTCTGCCTCCACCCCCACTGCACCCACTCTCCCGCCTTCCCCTCTGTACCAAGCCTCCACCCCTCCCGTCTGCCAGTGACCTTAACATTTATCAAAGAACCCCATGCTGGAATTCCTCTTCAGCATCTGTGTCTTGGTGCGAGAGTCAGACACATTCACATATATGACATAGACACACGCATGCGTGCGCGCACACACACACACACACACGGACACACACACATTGTCACAGACCAATCTGTTTTAAATATTGTTGCGCTGTGGAAGGGTCCTTGTCCTTGTTTTTCCCTGAGTCGAGAAGGCTTGCCTCGAAACACACACACAGAAAAATGGACACATGACATAGACACACGCATGCGTGCGCACGCGCACACACACACACACACACACACACACACACACACACACACACACACACACACACACACACACACA
>JBBPCS010000283.1:8919389-8932875 GCA_037974645.1 Hollardia meadi
ACACACACACACACACACACACACACACACACACACACACACACACACACACACACACACACACACACACCATCTGCTATTTAAACTCCAGTAGAACCCAGTAAAGTTAAGGTTTATTTTCATGTAGTTGGCTCTTTTGCTGTCCAAGTTCAAGGCTCTGCGCTGCTATGTGCTTTTGCACCTGGTAAAGTGGCTATAACTGGTTTAAATGGCAAAACTGATTTCCTCTTTAAATTACTCAGATTCAGAATGTCAGAAAATCTGCTCCTTCCATCTTAACTGCCCTGTTAAATTATTATATTTTATTTCCATTTTCTTTCTTCCTCTGTCTCCCTTCTTCTCTCTTTGTGTATGAAATGATGTAAGTCGATTTATGATAGGTATGGGGAACTAGAAAAGGGAGATTTTTTTCTTTGTTGTTGACATGAGAGGTAGTGCATGACAGTCTATTGTAGCCGTAACCACATGTGGTTACATATGCCCAATATGTTTTCTTTAGGCAGCAGAGCTGAGGATGATTATTGTTGTCCCTTTCAGTCCCACTCCCATTAATCATAAGTGCGTATGTCTGTGGATGTGTTACTGAGAAAGAGTGCACATAATACTTGGTGTTAGGTGAAGGAACCTGCAAGTACATCAAACTAGCGCCTACACTGTCTATGTACTGAAATATACACATTAAGTTATACAGGAGGGAGTAAAAACACAGATCTGTAACTGAGGTACTACTGCTTTATGCATTTTACATTTGACTTATAATTTGAGTGCACATTAATTACTCAGCACTACTTTTGGTCCCGCACAGGCCTGTTAAAAAAAAGTCCACTCATGAGTGTTGGAGTCACTCGTAACTAAGCCACATATTACAGTAATCCCATTTTGTCCAATTAATGAAGTGCTGTAACATTTTCTTTCTTTATTTTTTCATATCATAGATTTTTTTTTTCATAGATTATTGTCAAATTATCAAACTAGGACGATACCATCATTTGATTACATAGAATGATGCTTTTAATTCTGCCTTTCAAACCTTGAGAATAATATCCATTAAACATCCAATAATCGGCTATTTAATCTTTTACAGTACATATATTAATTTACACCTGCTAATGCAGAAGACAGACAAGCACTGGAAAGACAGATGTTGGAAAGAACGTAAGGCTTGGTGCCAGGTGAGACTGGGAAAAGTGCAGCTTCTGCCACCTTCGCAGAGAGACAAGAACATCACTGCTGGATGGAAGTCATGTTTTGCTCAGAATGCCTCCGTGTGTGCATCTGTGATTTGTATAAAACAAAGTAATATGTAAGTAATTCTGTTACAGGTTTGACAAAAGAAATAGAAACTGCTAATTTATTTGTTGCTGTTTCAAAGAAGTTACCTCATGTATCAAAGCCTGTTAACCACAACAGCAACCTCTAAATTCAGCTTTTTTTATAATCATCCCCAAGAACGGCCATTAAACTTACAGGACACAGGAATAAATGGGTAACAATGAACAGCAACATTGTAAAGCCATGGACATAAAGCGGGATCAAACTTTTCTAAAAAATAAATAATTAGCACCGTTCTGTTAGCCAGATTCACGGTGTAATACTTCAATTTCAGGATTCTCTATTTTGGGGCCTTCTGTACTCTTTCATGCTTCTAACCAGTTACTCTTCCTCATCACCACATGCAGTAGCTTTGTGGCCTCTGCTTTATGACACATTTTACACATTTATATTCGGTGGTTAAATAAATGCAAATGTTTATTTCAGGTATTTCATGTATCGTAAATTGCTGTTTCATTAATTTTCTTAAATGGGTTTTATGAGGTGTCTGCTTTTATATTTTGAACTGTGTACATGTGTGCATGCTTATGCCTGTGTGTGTGTGTGACCATGGACAGGTCCTATATGGAAGCAATTACTGGCAGCGAGGGCCCTCAGACACCCACAGTGCCTCTCTCTCTGGGCCAAACGGAATTTATCTCCCTCCCCCTCTCCCCTTTCTCTTTCTGTCTCTCGATTTCTATCTTTTTCTCACTCTGTCTTTTTAACTCCCTCTCTTTTTCTGTACCCCTCTCTCTCTTTCTCTCTTTGTGGACTAAATTACTTTCGTATGAGCCCCAAACAAAGGGGCAAGGTGAAACCCCTTTCTATTTTTTTATTGGGAACAAAAACCCCGGACATATTTTAATTCACATCACACATTTCCAATTTGTGCAAACAAGCCCTGAAAATACCAGCACTAATTAGACTAAACCTAGTGTGTGTGTGTGTGTGTGCTTACATGTGTGCATGCTCCATTAAAAGAGAGGCCACCTCCAGTAACATTACTGTACCCCCTTTGGGTGCTGCGCTGGCTAGTTAGTATGCGTAGCCAGGGCCATGTAGGATATGAGTTTTTGGGGGGTCCTTGCATCATGTGGTTTGGGTAGAGGCGAGCTACTACGGTGGCCATTGTCCTTCACAGCAACCATGTATGAAGGTAAGCCCGCGTTGTCAGGACATCCTAATTTAGAATTTAATGCTTGAAACACCAGAAGAAATTGAATTAGTGGTAAAGCATCCAGTGGAAAAAAAACCCCTCAGAGATAAACTGGCAGCGAACAGGATAGCAGTTGTCAGGGTTTGGCAAAGCATTGTCACCCTCCCTCTTGTTACAGTAAAGAAAAGCTCAGTGGAAGAACCTTGTCGACCCTGCCAGTGGTCTCTTCTTCCTCTGTCTGTGGGAACTTGAGGAGTCGGCATTTGCCATGTGTAGATCCCTCCAAACTGACTCTAAATGAGATAAATAAGTTGAGACTAAATTGGCAGCTTGCGTCCAAAGTGATTATTCTTTCCTTAATGTCTCCTCATTGGAATGGGAGAAGACTTGGCCTAAACGGGAACACCGCGGGGTGTGGCGAGGCAGTCTTTTCCAGCACAAAGAAGTGACGAGTGATGGCAGCCAGAGTTTACTTGTCAAGGTTTTTAAACACACACACACACAAACACACACACACAGACACACACACACACATGCAGTGTTCTCATGTGCTAACACCATCCTCTTCAAACAGTTTGTCTCTTACTCAACACTCCAAACTTGGCCCGTGACAGGGACTTGCATTCCCTTCCCATGAGTCCTAGCGTGGCTAGTCAGCAAAAGGACCCCAGATTGTGCTGGCTGCGTCGCCGCCTGCCTCATTTGGGAGCGTGCCTGGGCCCTCTGTCTCAGTAACCTTGGTTTGCCCCCTCTGTTTGTGAATTCCTGCCGCTCCAATAGGACCACACTGTCCCCAGCAAAATGCTTTCTGGCAGTGGGCAGCTGGACGCACTGGTGGGAAAGTGAAGCGAAAGCTCAGATTGTCTTTCAGGCAAATAAATAAGGCATGATTGTAGCGTTTTACCTTCAAGTCATTTATGGACAAATATGGGGGGAAGAAATCTGAGAGCTGGAGTGTGTTTGTTATTTTATAATGTGCTGCCAGGTCAAGAGTAGTGAAGAAGTGAAGAAGTGGCATTTGATCGTGAATAATCTGTCACAGTTTTAAATTACCAAAAAAAAACCCAACCCATTTATCATTTTGCTCTGATGTGATCCTGGTTATGATTGGTGCTTTAGGTTGAGCTAAGAATTAGGAGCAAAGGTTGCGATAGGTGCATTTTGAAGAATCAGATTTCATGCTGTGGCGGTGTTTTGTGTCTGCCAACACCCAGACTCTGGAGGGTTTAGCCACTTCTAGTTCTGCTGTCTAAGGAATTTCACAGGCTTGAGTAATTTTTAGTTATGTCTCTCCTTCTCTCTGATTCTTCATACTCTTTCTCTCCATTTCACTCAATTTTGTTTAAAATCATAGTTATTTGTGGTGCGGTGCTGGATAGTTTGTGGTTTTTCGGACCGGCTGTATTATTCCAGTATTAGGTATCTGGTCTTTCACCATAATGTTATAAGAGGCTTCCTCAGCTCAAAATATCAGATAACAAAAAATGGTATAGACATCAGCATCGTCCCAGTATTTTCTAAGATTCCCTTTCAATAGAGTTACAGTTTGGAGCTTTGACAACCTTTTGTTTGTGCTGATGTTGCTTCATTTAGACCTAAAAGCCGAGATTAATGAGTCAATTAGTGGATCACCAGAAAATGAATCTTCAACAGTTCTGGTAATTCAACAATATTTTGAATCATTTACAAGAGTAAAAATTTGCCATTTTCAGTTTCTCCAATGTGAGGATTTACTACTTTTAATATATTTGCTTTTGGACTGTTGGTCAGACAATACAAGGAATTTGAAGTCATGTTGGGCTCTAGGAAATTCGAATCACTATTTCTGTTTTCAGACATGTTTTTACTGAATGATTAATCAATCATTAGTAAAAAATTATGGACAATGGATCCCCAAAAAGTCGCTTATTTTCAACCTGCAGACTTGAAGCACTTCATCTGTTCTCCTGCCTGCCTGTCTGCGCACATCCATGCCGGTTCTTCCGCCTGTCTGTCTGTTTGCTTGACGGTCCACTGTGTCACAGCGCTACTAATGGCCATTGCTGAGCCAGCCACTTTCTAAATGACACCCTCCTCCGCTCAATACAGCTGCCCTGCAGTTACACACTCACTCTTCTCCCCCTTTTTTCTTTGCCCCCTCTCCAGTCTCCACCACTTCCTCTCATGCTCGACACAGTGGCTTACCTCCCTGTGTGAAAGAAAAGCAGGTTCTTGTCAATTTTCCCTCAATGTTTTCCACTTAACATGCCTCTTGATGAAGAAACCTCGTCTTGTCTGACACACACACACTCACACACACACTTTGATGCATCGCATATCACAGGCTGAATGGGAGACTGACGGTATATGACTGTCTCGCTGATAGCAGCGCCCTCTCCAGCAGGAAAATTCGTTCATTCATCATTCATTCCTCTCCTCATCTTTATCTCTTTAATCATCGTTATCTTGTTGTATGTGTGTGTTTTCTGCATTTGTGCGCCTCTGTGCGTGTTAGCAGCAGAAGGTGGCGTAGCACGTTTCCTCTATTGTAAGCTGTACTCAAGATGTATGGAAGCCAAATTGAGTTTGGCCTTAGTTTGACAACAGCAACCCTGCCAGACTGAATCCTGGATCAAAACACACTCATGATCATTCTCACTCACAGATATTAGCTGTCCAACCTCTGCATATACCCCAGGTACCACTTGTATTTAATGTAATTCAAATGACTTTTTTTTAATTCTTAAAGGAAAAACAGTAGCACTTGACCAGATGTCTCTCCTCTGCAGGTCATTCTATTTCCGTGGACCACACACACTCACATACCTGCCCCTCAAAGTTCATTGGTTAATCAGCGGGGAGTTCCAGCATCCTAGAAGATGGTGGTGGCAACATTTTGGCACTGGCAGCTCACAACTGGATTGCTGTAATTATTCATTGGTAGAGTGATGCCTTCCAGGGGCTGAAGATTGATTAGGTTTGATATGCGACTTAGTGTAATCTGTCTTTGACCAGGGCTCCTGTCCAAATTGGCAGGAATAATAAAAAGAGAGGAAGTTATGTTTAAAGAGAGAGGAGAAACGAGTGTGCAAATGAAGACAGAGGTGGGTGGACAAAGGGAAGAGAGAAATATTGAGGCATATCCTGTGTCATGTCTCTTGTGGCGCCCTTTGCCAAACACAAACCATCAATCTGCAAACAACAACAGCAGGGCAACCATTTTGTTTACAGTTGAAAAAGGCTCTCTTTTAAATACAGCTAAATAAAGCCATTAAAATCATAAAATACCACCAAAGCACCTCCTATTGTCAGCATTCAAAGTGTTAGTTTTCTAAGCACATTTAGGGGAATTTTTTTAAATGCCTTGCTTGTGTTGTCAGCCAGACCAACGCGATCCTCGGTTGTCTCATTTTCCACGACTAAAGTGTGTCTTCAGTTAATCCTCCAGTGTAAGCATGGCAGAACTTAAAAGGCTCTGATTAGACTGTTGTGTCCCACAGGTTGGCTAGATATAAACTCGTGACACACTCACAGTGCCCATACTTCCCCCGGAGACCTCTCTTTGTGTTAATTAAAGGAGTCTCAACTGCAATTAACAGGCTGTACAATGAGCGTACCCATGGACACACACACACACACACACACAAATTCTTTACAGTTGCAAATGTACTCCTAGTGCGTTTTGCTTTAGGTCAACAATATCAGATTGTCTGTGCTGTCATTTTAAGCTGTGACTTGAAATGCTGTTAAAAATAATTCAATTATTAGCAGAACGGAACGGAACAAAATTACAGCAAAAGCAGAATAGACTGGATGCAAAAATCTGAAAAATACTTAATAACAGTATAAGGAAAAGTTAGGGGAAAAGTGTTTAAATCTTTTTCTTTCTTTCTTTTTTTGGTCAGGTTTGAACTGAATTTCTTGAAAACACCTGAAGAAGGAAAGCTGCTGCTACAGTGACGAAATAAAATCAACTCACTTGTTAAATGATAGGTTCACCGAAATTACAAAATAAAAGAACCCCAAAACATTTTTTCTTATTTACTTCCAATGAATATTGTGATATAGAGCATTTGGAGGATGGTGGAATTTCGTTGTTGTGCATTAAAAGCATTAAAACATGAAGAAAAATCTATTTTTACAGTGTTCTATTGTGTGAGCAGCACAAAAAAAAATCTATTTACCTCCTTTATGCAGGGATGGAGGCAGAGAACAAAGATACGCATATCTCATGCATGACTAGAAACCAGTTGGTTTTATGATTCTTTGGTGAACTGACCCTTATGCTCTATGTAACTTGTCTTGTACCCTGTTTGTGTATGGAAGGACTATTAGAGAACCTCAGTCCATCCAGCTACTGCTGCATAATTCTGCAGCAATACCATTAAGTGAGTGGCTGTGTTCCTCTCTCTGTTCGACCTAAACATAGAGCCTGGGTCCATGGTGGCCAAATGGCCCATCATCGTGTCTCCTTATGTACCAAATTAGACCAGAGCTGTCCCAGTGTGCTGCTGCCTTGTCCACAGGAAATCAAGGCCCAGTGGAACTTAAGTGAATGAAGTCCCGCTTTGGCACATTCTAGCTGGGGTAAATGGTGGCAGGAGCAAGGCCCCCCTGGAGCTTGTCAGAGGTTAGGAGAAGACACACACACACACACACAGGTGCGAACACCTATTTGCTGATGTTCACAAAGGGGAACAAACTCACAGTGGTGCTGCCAGCTCTGTGGCAACGCTGCTTCGCCACTCCTCTCCCATATTTACTTATTTATATGCAGCGATGGCTGTGATGACAGGGCCACTCACTCTCAGAAAGCCTCCCAGGCTCCACGACGTCCCTTCAAGCAGTAGCGTAAAAATTTTAAGAGCCCCAGGCCTAGTTTGATGATTTTGACGTGAGTTAGCGTGTAGTCGAGTTGTCGGGTGCATTCAGGGGGCTAACTGCTCTAATGCGTTTACCCGCTCGCCTCGTGAGTGTGTGTGTCTCAAAGCGAAGCGAAGTGTCACTTAATAATTTAGTCGTTGGTTTCGTCCCCCTCACCATCCATCCATCCATTCACAGCCCTTTATGTTTTGCCTCTGGGGATGCAGCGGCCATCCCTCTGCCTCTCAGGGAGTGATAGAACAAGCAGAGACAGGTGACAGAATCTGGTGTGGTGCTCTGTGAGGACAGAGTGAAAAAGATTGACTGCGAGAGAAAGAGAGGCAGACAGCAGCGTGAACATAAGCCCTCAAAAACAGACAAGAACTAAAGGAGCTTGAGGTGATTTACGAGTGACTGGAAGATAATGAACAGCAGCCCCTTTTTTTGGATTCAAAATTTTTACAATGCAGCTTCATTACACTGAGCCTCACGTCTGTTCTGTCATTAAATCTGTCTTATGTATTAAAGCAATGCAATGCAGACATGCAAAATTGAATATATGCCCATGCCTTGCACACACACACACACACACATGCACACAGCTGGCTTTCTGGCATCTGTGCATGCCAGATGTAGACAAGAGATCTTTCTCTCTCTCATCACTGCTTTCAGGCTAATAGGTTCTTGTTCTCCGTGGAAGTGGTTCTAAGGTGAGAGCGGGAACTCAAAGCCCGCACGCCAAACCTGTGGCTATGGTTGTAATAATCAAATAATGTAACTTGGCCACATGTAAGAATGTGTGTTAATATACAAGAGCTTTCAACAAAGCCTCCTAATGCCAGTGGCCTCCTATATACTTTTATATGACTTGATGTCCCCCCCCCCGTAATTGAAAACTGATGGTGGGATAATAATCGTTCCCTCATATTTCGGGGCTGCGGGACAGCACTCAGTTACAAGGAGTTTGGAGGAGAGGAGGGCATTGTTATGAGCTTTACACTTACAACATGTCCACGGGTTCTTTTTAATGCAGCGAACACTCAGTTGGCACAGACAACACGCAGAAAAATAAAAAATTTTACTTTTGAAGCTGCGCCTCCTACCTCTCTCCTCTTCATGCACAAAGCACAAAAAAGATGAAGAACGACATAGAAGAAAGGATGTGCTGGGAGTGAGAATTGAACACTTTTTTTCTGTGATTGAAATTTCCCACACCAAATCGTTATTGCTTGTTTGTTAAGTGGTTTTACTACCACTGGATGGTTTGTGTGACATTTATTTGGGATTTTTTTTGGCTGGGGAAATGCACAAGTGTTTGTCGTGTTGTTAGCGGTTATGTTCGTTGTCATGTGTGTGTGCCATAAATAAAGACTCCCCTGGCTAATGTAACCCACATGGTTTTTGTTCCCACCTCCTTCCCAGCTCAGCATTAGCATTTTTCGAGGAGGATTCAGATGGTAGACAGCTTTTTTGCACCGCCTCTTGACTTTTGTGAGGTCATTGAATTTCTATTTTTTATATCAAAAGCAGCCGTGGCTTTCCCTGTTACTCACAAAGGCTAACGAGTATAATGCGTGATTCCCATTACTTCACTACCTCACCACTTAGCAGATGCACAGCTGTTTACTGACGGCTTCTCTTGAAACATTTGGACGCAGTCATACCCAGAAGTAAACATTAGACTGATAAATCCCTATGCGATTGGAATTTTGTCTCAAATCAACAGAAATGATGAATTTCACATGAAGAATATAAGATAGCTCTGACTATGAAAAGACTGCATTTCCAACACTTGGTTTTGGAAAAGAACTAGTCCTTGGGAATGCGAGTTCTCATACCATGATCACTTGTAAAAATGAAACATGAAATACTTCCCTTTAAACAAAACGTAAACCCCACATTCATGTAGCCCACACTCACAATCTCCTATCACATTCTCGGAAGTGGTCAGAATTATTCCCTCTGGATGTTATCATGTTTAAGACAACATGTTTCATCAAAACCCTGTCTCCTAGAAATACAGCTACCTGCAAGATACATTTTCCATTAACTTAATGAGGAAATTTTTGTACTGTGTATCAGTAAAATTAACAATGTACTTCATTTATTTTCCACCAAAATATTAAGTCTTGCAATAAGGTGTGCACTTGTAATGACTATCACATCATTAGCTTTTTCATGGTTGTGTTTTGGGACTGGCAGCACTTGATGAAAGACAGGGATTGTGTCTTGATTTGATGCAGAAAAAGTCTGCATTAACTTGAAGAATGTGAGCATGACATGTTAATTAATATTTAGTAGAAACCATGATCTTTCCTAATCAAAGTGTTTTTGTTGTCTAAACCAAAGAGACGGGACTCTGGGTGTACAACCTGGTGTCTGGTGAGGTTAAAGTCCTGCACTTTGTACGCATGCCAACGACCCTGACCACTTCCCTTACAGCATGTAAATGTAGCACTTTATTCATTCAAAAAAAATCTCCTCTATGCATTATCTAGGCAGCGATTATGTTAGCTACCACAAAGAATCAATTTAGGGAATATGTAAATGTAATTTTTATGAGACCGGGTTGTCCACCAAAACTGGGCTACACAAACACTTCTTTGGGGTAACTTGGATCTCACTTAACCGCTCTATATAACTAAATCAAACGTACATTACTGGGACACACGAAAACAATGTTTTTTACACAAAGAAATAAATAACGTGTCTAACGTTTGTCGAATTCACAAGATGGCCGAAGTAATAAAAAATTTGTCACAGACAGTGTTTCACAAAGTTTGTAATGTTTCTCCTAATGCAACAACTCACACAACCGTCCTAGGAGGCCTAGATCACCTCCGAATGTGGTCTGAGCGATCAGATCTCAAATACATCCTCAATGCGTCTTGTCCATTTGTGTTTGGATCACTCGGGACGCATGGTAAAAGACACACCATAAATGGACTCCAGTAAACTCTCTAGCTTAGAAACCTTAAGACTACAAACAACACACAATCCAATATTCTCTTTAGTAGCCATTGAGACCATTCAAACAAAATAGCCTACATAATTTTGGGAATATGTAATTGTCAAGTCTTCAAATATAACACGACCCCCATCTTTTCAAATGTCCCTTCCACGAAAAAATATCGTCAGATTTTCGGCAATTTAACCCTTTTCCTTGCTGCATTTCTTGTCAGTATTTTGTCCAGCAATCCTCAAGCAAACAGTCATGAGGATCACAGTAACAACCACTGGGATTACGCTCTTTTTATTTGTTTATTAATTATTATTATTTATTTATTTTATCTGGGCCTCGGTGAGAGGAGAAAGTGTGTTCAGTAAGTGTCAAAAGGAGCAGAAAGCCAAACGAGGTAAAGATATATTAGGGAGGGCAGAAGGAAAAAAACCTTACAGTGAGAGAAGAAGAGTAAAAACAGAGTAATGAGAGATGGGAAGTTTGCAAAGAGAAGAGAAGGACTTTGTCAAACTCTTAGTGCTGGTTTCGGGGGAGATTAGGTTGTTGGTGGTGGTGGTGCGGGGGGCAGGGTTGCCACAGCAGCGTTCCGGATGGGCAGGCGGTCTCCTCTCAGGGGGCTGAGGGGGGGACGTGGGGCTGTCAGGGAGCCTGGCAGGTAGAGACACAACGCCCTGTGACTGGGGGAGAGCACGGGTCAGTGAGAGAGGACAGGAGCGAGGGGATGGAGGCAGCAGAGGGGTGAGGTGGAGGTCTGTCTGATGAGGTGAGGAGAGAGAGTAGAAGGGGAGGAGACATGAGGGAAGTAAATGAGGGTGGATGAGCAGAGGAGCCAGAGATGATTAGAAGAGAATTATCCAAGTGTGAGCGTGGATGACTGTGGAAATTAGTGGAGGAAATAAGAGGGGAAAAAAGCAGAAAGATGGTTTCAGGGTACCAACGATCTACATGTCTGTGAAATGCCCTGAAACAACCCAGTCAATAGGCAAGCAATGGAACTCAACCTCTTCTTCATATGTTTCTTCTTCTTCTTCGTCTTCTTCTTCTTGTTCTCCTCCTCTTTCTGTCTTTTCCCACAAACTATTCCCACAGCTCTTGGTTCATACGCAACCTTTTCCCTGATGCACCACAACTTTAATGTGGTTTCATGCAGTACGTCTGTGCAAGGCAGTGTGAAGAATGAAGAGCAGTACATAATCCTACAAAGCAGTTAAAACAGATGCTACAGAATCAGAATCTAAAAAATCACAATAGTACGCCTAATTTTCTCCTTTGTGGGTTTTTCTGCCATGCTTGAGATTTACACTCAAGTCCTGGTAGGATTGGAGAGTAGAGAAATTTAAAGATGCACAAATTCACTTTTCCACCAATTTTTCTACAGTCAAATTTTCTGCCACATCCAATTGAATATGAATGCATTCTGGAGTTTACTGCAAATGGGATTAAAAATTTAAGTTTAGTTGAAATTTGGCTGCAAAACCTGGCTGAAAAATTAGGGTAGTGTGCTCTGCAATGGTTGGCACAGCTGCCCTCTCTATTATGGACATAATGACCTAGCTCTGCACAGAGTTGCACTTGCACTTTAGGTGTAAAAGCTCTGTTAACCGTAGATAATTGATCCTCTCAAAGTGGAGTATGGTGGAGTCCATGTTGGATGGAGGTCCATGTGTGAAAAGAAAATGCACTCAGGAAATCAAAGGAAGTTCAAAATACAATTGTATTAATAATGACTTAATTAGCAGAAATTAATTGGCCACAATTTAAAAAATTAGACATATTTAAAAATATATTTTTAAGCAAAACAGCTGATAATTCAGTTTTAGCTTCTCAAATGTGAATATTTGCTAGTCTACTTTTTAAATTAAAAGTCTTTGGGATTTGGACTGACAGTTTGAGGACTTTATCTTGGGCTCTGGGATCTTACCCCATTTTCTGACATTTTATAAACCAAATGATTGTTCCAATAATCGAGAAAATAATAAGCCCAAGTCATGCCTCTAGGTAATGCACCGTAGATAAGTTACAGTACACTTTACTTTGGTGTAACAGAGAGCCTATTGTGTTATGATGATGATTAGAATAAAATAGGTGTTTGTGTGTCTAGTGAGATGAAAGTGCAGGGCAGAAAAGCTCACGTACTTGCCGAGATCTTGCTGTAGGATTTGCTGTAATTTGGTGAGAAGAACAATTGTCTGGTCAGCTCGGTGCCTGCAGGGTCGGAGGAAGTGCTTGTGTGTGTGTGAGTGTGTGTGACCTCATGAGTGGAGTCTTTCCCTTCTTGGAAAAACCAAACGAGCACATGGAACATTTAATACACGTGTCATTATGCCATGAATTGCCAAATAGGCATTAGCAGATTGTGCCCTTAGCTATAAACCTTTTGCCATTCTATGTTACCACAAACGCAGTTGAAAATCTTACAGAACTCATAAGACTCGACAAAGACACTCCACTGATGTTTTCTTTTGCTCCTCTGTTTTTTTCACAAAGGTGCACTTGTTAGTGAAGGCCAGATTGCAGTGATCAGTGACACAGACAATCATGTGGCTCTCTCTCATTTCCCTCAGACCCTTCAGTGCCCTCATCTGTGTCTATCTATGTCTTTCTCCCTGTCTCTCCTGTTATCACAAGTGAAAGGCTGTTCCTGTCGGTGTCATATGATGTCTTGTGGCCCTGTAGTGGTAGCAGAACAGTGACAGTTCTATCCCTGTGCCATCTGATCGACACGCCATTCCTTGTCACATGCACAGACACTGCCTGCTTGAGTGTGTGTGTGTGTGTGTGATCATCCTTATATGACCATAAATCAGGTCAACAACAGTAGCCCTCAGCCATGTGCTCCTGCTTATGTCTCTAGTTGACTGTACAAAGGCTGCACTCACTCATTTGGAAATGCCATTTCCCACCACATTTAAACCATGATTATCATTGTTTTGGTCTGTTATTTTGAAATAATTTGACCTGAAATGGACAAAAAAATCGCAGAGCCTTAAATCTACAGAAAGGTTTCGATTACAAAGCAAGCTGACCAACCCATTCTCATCCCAAGTCGTCAGATGCTGATGATTTGTCATGTGCCCCTCACGTCTTATCCAGATGTGCAAGGTACCCTTTGGCATCGTCGGCCGATGCACTAAGCCAGGGCTATTCAACTATATTGTTCAGGGGGCCACATTTTCAGAAAGCTAAGGGCCCGGGGGCCGGACATTTCCCTG
>JBBPCS010000283.1:8969458-8982087 GCA_037974645.1 Hollardia meadi
GTAGCGAGCCCTCTTGAACTTAATGCACACAATATTGCCAAGTTGCCAACCATGCCTAATAGTGCATGCACCTGTCGTGTCCCTGCTGCTGGGTCCTGCCTCCTCAGTGGCCTTGCTAACAGTGGCCACAGCAGCCTTGGCACTTCCAGTACGAAACATGTCAGTCAATTTGGCGCATTTTGCTCTGACATTTTCCACTTTTTTGCGCATAATTTCTCTGCCCCACCCATCTCTTGCTCATCTCCTGCCTTCTTTCTTTTCGACATTTTCGCTAATCACCTAAACACACTTAAGACAGGTCAGAAACTTGGTGAAGACGACTGAGCGAATCAGATTTCAACAAAAACGTTGATCAGTCCAAATTGGGTGGGGCCGCTTTTATCCCCCCCCCCCCCCCTCCAGCGTTCCGCTCTGTGCTGTCTGCAGCTGTGAGGGCCAGGCTGGCCCATGCCACGGCAGTATCTATACTGACACCAGAATAAACAAACAAACAAAAAAAAAAACCCCACCATGACCACCGGCCGGTTCGGCCTGGAATGGATCGGCCATTCGGGACTCTTCCCGAACTTCCCGATGGCCCTGTTGTACATTCACTCAATGTTCTCCACGTTATGTGCAGTATGTCAGTGAATTTTATTTATCTATTTTTGTCAGGGAAGGGAAGGGAACGTAAACTCTGTGTGTCTCTATATGATAAAAGTTTGTGGAATCAAGCAACAAACTGTATTACTGGTGTGCCACAATGTGCCATCATTAGATCTGTAGCGAGTGAAGAACCAAACCACTGGCTAAATCTGCCATGAAATACAAGACTGCTGCAATAAAACCTGAGCACATGCACCAAACTGGAAACAGATGAACCTTGTCAAGGATATACTGTGCTTTTTTTTCTGCTCCTTGTTTCCTACAAGGCTGCGGGTCTTCTCTGGATGAGTACTGAGAATTGTGATTTTGTGCATAATTATATCTGTCGGTGTGCGCGCACAGTGTGCAGCATATGCCGGATCATGAGTGTGTGTGTGTGAGAGTGAGAATGTGCACACTGGTGTAGTCTTATCGGTCTTTGTGTGTATCATGTTATTGCCTACACAAGTACTGAGGCCACAAAAGAAATCCATTGCCAACAACAGCACAGCTACTGGCAAGGAGCCATACCACCCCAGAGGCTTATGGGATAGGGTTTACAACCAGAGATGAAGTGTAGGAGGGTGAAATCTGTTAGGGTGACCCTGTGTTATGCTCTATATAGTGTCCAGTTTTTCCTTAAAAAACTGTCAAGCGCTTTCCTAGAATTCCATATTTTCACATATCCCAATAATGGCTGTCTTCGTCTTGTACATGTGGATTTAAAAGCAACGCTTGGCCTATAGGCTGCTCCGCACTCGACGTACAAATCGAGCTGTTAATACCAAGTATTACACTGATGCAGAGCAGAGTACCAGAGATTTATAGACTACATTAGGAGTCAGACGAGAACATTATGGTGCATATTGTGAATTAGGGCATGGGCTCTCTGCCTTGTTTGCTCCTGGGGAGAGGTTGTGATATCCTGTTACTTCCTCAAACCCCTCACTCAGAGGGGACAAGTATGCTTTTTCCATCTCAGTCCCAGACAACTTGCTTCCAGTGTGCTGGCTTTTCGTTATATAATGATATTTGATCGTTGGAAAGCCAAGCTGGATGGCTGGTTACACTATACAGATGTACAATAGTGATTGGTTTATTAGCCTTATAAACATAATGATGTGGTGTGTTTTCTTCGTTGGAAAAGCACACTAACGTAACTGAGTTGTGCCTGTTTCTTATTCTCCTGGTGGCTCAGTTAGACGATGTGTTATGTTTGTGGTAACTCATCTGACTCAGTGTTAATCGTCTACATTCATTTTCTAATGGCGTAATGTAGGATTTGTATCTAGAGCCAGAAACCACCAAGCTCACCACTAAGCTAGCTTTTCTCCCTCTCCTTTGTCTTGTCATCCTTTTCTTCCCCTTCTCTCCAGTGAGCGCCAGCGCTGCCTTTTCGTCAGTGGCGGTGCCATCTATTGACAGAGCAGTACATTCTAGACATATCTTGGGGATTAAGTTGCAAATTTAAGCAATGGGAAAATCAATGGGTTCCTCTTTTAATTCATGAGAAAGGCTGTCACTGTGAAAAAACAGTAGGGAGATGGTGCTGTGTAGATCACATTCATCCAGGGAGATGCCGAAGAGGAGGAGGAGGAGGAGGAGAGGGTGAGGACAGCAGCCTTTAAATCTCTCCATCAAATAGGGACAAGGCTGATGGTGGCTTGCCAGAGATACAACCGCCAGAGAAAAAATAGATCATTTACTTCCACCTTAGTTTGTTTGACTGGTCTTTCACAGACCAACTGCTGAATATTTGAATGCGACAGAGCATTCACTTTTCTTTCTCAAAAAGCAAGGTTTGGGAGGAAGAGTGTGTCTCTTGTAAAAGTCCATGCAGAAACACTAGTATAGTCAGCAGCTTTGGGAGAGACTGCTGCAAAGGTTTTAAGTACTACCCGGAATCTCCGCCAATAAAAACAGATATCTGCCTGCACAGATGTATATTTTCACTCTTGGATTTTTTTTTATGTTAAGTCACTCAGCCCTCAAGTTTTCCTCTGCAGAGATTCAAATCACACATCTTTCTGTTGCTCAAACTTTTGCCACCAGAAAGTAATACTACAACAAGCTATTTGAGTTGATAGAACAGAGGGATGTGGAAAAAAAACCTTGCACTGACTGCAGAAAAAAAACATTGTTTTCTCAAAGACAAGTCACCCTATTTCCTGAACATTAGACATTTCTGGCAAACATTCAGTAAAGTCATCACATCCCTGTGTTTTATGACTCCTCTAAACAAGTCACGTTCATCCCCAGGTTATACTCTAGTACTGTGTATCCCCTGCTGACTTCAGGGAATTAGATTTTTTTTAATGAACAGCTCAATATCTAATTCATTAAAGTGGCTGTTTTATTTGATGCATTTTCCTTACTCCAGCTGAAGCAAGCCAGGGGATGAGGGGAGATGGCCCCCAGTTGATGGACGTCCAGTTGCACACATAAAGTGCTCCAAGCGTGTGCCTGCATGTGTCCCTCGGAGAGACTCGTGGGCTCCAGTCGATTGTCGCTCCTTCTCCACGGGGGCTGAGAGCAGCAGTTTTACTCGGTTTGACTGCTGAAGAACGGGAGATGTAATTGGCCTTGCACACGCTCTCTCTCGTCATTAGAGGCAGGCCAAGGAGAGGCGTTAACAATCTTTTTTTCTCTAGGCGTCTATCTGGCAGAGAAAAGGTATAAGGAGGCATGTCAAGCTTTAGTAGCTGTATTAAAAATGTCGCCCATGGCTCCGCTTTGTGCACGTATGTGTTGTGATTGAGCGATGTGTATATTTTCCATTAACACCAGTAAGGAAAAGAGGTCTCACAGTTCATTGGCTCCTGCTCACACTTACTTGAAATGCTATTCAGTCATTGGATGAACTGGATGAGGCAGGTTTGGGTTTGAAAACACCTGCGGCTTGAGAGTCGATTAATAGACTGATCTCCCCCCTTATTATAGTCTTGTGAAGAAAAGACCTGACTCACAAAACTTGAACACTGAACTGAAGTGGCCAAGTAATTTCCACGCTTTGTGCCCTGGCCCTGTGTGTATTATACTGATAAGCCCACATACCCAGTCCTCTATTTGGTCCGGCAAAATACAGACACACTACTTTGCACCAACATCTCATATTTGTATGTCCACGTAACAATATCTATCCTCTACTGCTCGGTAATATGCACATCTCTCATTTAGCAGCTCCTCTGTGATTAACTTATCTCTGCATAGATCACACTCTCTACACACTCATCCCCTCTCCGAGACACATGTACAGCAGCAACATATACAAGATGCACACTTCATCCAGTGGTATAATAGAAACACACATTTCATAATATAAAAAATGCAGGCAATCTGATATACAGCAGCAGGCCCTGAAGAGAAAAAAATTATAGAGAGAAAGGTGTATTAAAGTGAAACAGAGGGCCTTGTTGGAAATATGAAGGGGTTAGAATGAGAGCGAAAGGGGCTCCCTGGCGAGGGCCTGGGGGGTGGCTGGGGATGTGTCAGGTGCCTGAGCCGGCTCTGTGCTGGGCAGTGTTGTTGTTACACAGAGGGCAGCGCCACAAGTCCGAAAGTATTGATTTCCCGCCTTGTCGAGAGGCAGAGAACTGTCATGTGGAGAGCACTGGCCTTGGTACACACACTAAGACAACTATTCCCCCTGGCCCCCCACGGCACAGAGAGGAGAGAAGAGAGGAGCAGATGCAAGACACAGCAGCGGCAAGCAACAAACAACAATGAGCTACCGAATCTCCTGCGCAGGGAGGAGGGTGTGGAGGAGGAAGAGGAAGAAGAGAGAGGAGGTGAGCTTGAGAGGAAATGAGGAAAGAGAGAGAGAGAGCTTTCATAAAAAAGCAGGAGCAGGAAGCAAAAGAGGGAGAGGGAGAGAGGGGAGCAAACAGTCAAAGCCAGGGCCAGTTCCCCTGAGTTGTCAGTGGGCAGCCCAGTGTCTGGTTATCACGCTGTTTGAAATGACAATGGCTTGACTTGTATTTTCCTCCTGAGACCCAACTCAGATCTATAAGCCAGAGAGAGGGAGGGAGGGTTGGTTGGAAGAGCGGAGAAAAGAGAAGGCTGGTGATAAAAGGAGACGATAGAGGAGTGAGAGGGAGGTAGGAAATGGTATGAGAGAAAGAATGACAAAAAGAAAAGTGAGCGGGGGGGAAAAGGAGCGAGAGATTGACTCTTTATGTCTCTGTATCACTGCTTCAGTTGTAGCCTTTGACATCTACAGAGAGAGACAGAGAGGAAGGAAGAGAAAGAAGGCAGCAGCAGCTCAAGTGAAATGTTTTTCATGTGGAGGCTCCATCAGGATTTGACAACAAAAAAGGCTCCCTGTCACCTGCAGCTACATGGCGGGGCTCATCCCCAGTCACTGCGGAGCGCAGCACGCAGAGACAGACAGAGAAAACAGCCTACAAAGAGCTCTCCTCGGGTTAGATCAGGGTGACAGACACTTAAGAGACCCAGCTTTAGTCACACATCTCTCGCCTCAGATCAGGGTGTTTTGCTAACAAGCTCAGCAGCAAGTTCCCCGTGCGTGTACACTGAAGCTTATGAATAAAGGCCACTTTTTCATGATGAAGAGCTCTGTGTAGAGTTGTAAGGGAATCTGTTCACAAAGTCTCTTTTTTCAGGGGAATCTCAAAGAAGTGGAGTCCTAATTGAATTAGCTGGCTTATTAGTGTTTGACATTGTAAGCTTGGCTATAAGTAAGGAAGTGGGGACCTGGGAAGTGGATTTAAAGAGCAGTGTTGGTTTTGGTTCTAATTTTACACTCTCCTGACACACATTATTCCCCTCAGCTGCAGTTAGGCCCAGATATGGTAATGCTAATAATATGTGTGCAAGGGGGTTTAAGTGGCTCGCTCACCTCGATTGCCAATCCTGGGAACACAGTGGTCTATAAACCTGGTGGCTAAAGCCTTGTCAGTGGTGATTAAAATTATATTCATGTAAAAATAGAGATGCTGAGTTATTGTTTCATTCAAAGGTAAGAGTAAGCAACCTTCCTCATCCTCTGCCCATCTCCATCTGCTCACAATCCTCTTATTTCAACATGTCTTCAAAGGGAAATAACAGACTAAACACACCTTTGGCCATAATACTGTTTAGTGGCCTTGATGCTGAGTTTGCCTCTGTTAGTCTGCCTTAATTTGGTCAAATCTAATTGCTAATTACACTTGCTTTCATTATTTCAGTGTGATAAATCCATGGGCTTTACCAGTATTATCTTTACTCAATGAAAGAAAGAACCTTTGATCAAGATTAACCACATATACTCTACTTCAGTCAATGCAGAAACCCAGAAACACCTCCCCATGCCCTGAGAAAACAATTTCTAAAAAGTACAACTTCATGCTTTTGGACAAATGTAATAAATAATAGCATATACATACACTGAATCCTTATTAATCTTTATCTTTCAGTCAATAGGAGTCTAGTCTTGATGCAGCCTCCTCGGCCAGGAAAGTGTTAAAAATGACTGGGGCTGTGATTAACATCTTAATCTTTTGCCTCATGTTGATTGTCAGCTTCCTTTGGGAGCACAAAAGGAACGTTGTGGCTTTCACCACAGTGAAGCATGAGTGCCCTAACCATTTAAAAAATACAGAAACACAAACATTTATTGCACATCCCCAAAAATATAGTGGGACAACTGGCAGCAAAGAAATGAATAAATGTAAGCTTCCACAATTAGCCCTTGCGCTCAGTGGAGGCATAATGGATCTTGCTACACAAAACGATTACATGCCACTTGAGATAATGACAGATTGTGCTAAAAGGAGCTACTTTACCCACTCATTCAGCTCTCTTTGGGGGTATCATGCCATATGTGTGGCAGTGGTGAGTGTTGAGGCCTGTGGACCCCCTCAGCCACCCTGGGTGCCAGAGGGCGTAATGCCAAGCGAATGCCCTGCCTGACACATGATAAACGTGGGGACAGGTGACCAAAGTGAAGCAGGCCATTGCTCGCATGCCAGACGAGTTTGCGAATAACGACATGCCAGCAAAGAGACTGCATGTCACTTTCACCTCTCATAAATCCAACAGGAAAAAACAGGTCAACACTCTCACTGGTGTCAACAAACATGATGAAACGAGGGAGCATTGAGGTTAGACATACTGAAGACATAAAGCTACAATGGCAACACTTTTTCTCTGCTTGCCTAGCTTAGAGAGGGCTTTCATTGTACGCACTCCAACATCAAATTCAGCATGGTCTCAACAGTTATCAAATATAGTGTTGAGTGCAAATGCCAGTGTACTACACAGCAACTTCCATGCCAGAAGATGCAGTCTGTAAGTCACATGGAAATACAACTTGTCAGCGAAATCTGAAAGAGTGACAGCACTGGGTCAAACGAAGTGAAGTTACAGCTAATAATCCATGATGAATATTATTTAGGACCAGACCAGGCACTGTTTTTCTAGCATGAAAAAGTAGCAACAAATGAGTATGAATGAGGCAGTGTTTCAAACATTCTAGTATAGTGTAATCTGTAATTTATTTTAATAAGCAAAGGTTTTGGTTTGGTGACAAAAAATATTGGTTGTAAGAATGAGCTAATTTCTTTACCATTATTTAAAGTGTATTGTCAGCTTCTAAGATCTGTCCAGAGGCAGCACACCTATTAAAAAGAGAGTGAGGAATATAATCATCTCAGCACACAACTGCATTTCTTTTCATTTCCATCCTTTTTTTTTTGCCCTGTCTTGTATCTATCCCACATATTCCCCACTGCCCATGACATACTGGAAATGCCTGGTTAAGTGCCTTTCTGACATTAGCTGAGTGTAGTCACAGCATTTGGCCTAGGGACAAATGCTAGAAAGGCCCTATAAATATGGATGCCACCCACCCCCTCCTCTTTTCTCCCGCTCTCCCTCGGCTCCCTGACGAGTTTGCATGTGTCTGTGTGTGTCTGTGCGGCAGGGCGTTTGCTCTGTCACATCTTGTCCCCACTGTTTGTTTACTCACACTGACAGAGATACACTTGCTTGCCGTCGGTGTTCACCAGCTACGTGTGCTAGCCTAGTGCCAAAGAGCTCGCTAATGCTCCAGCTCCTCCTGTAAATAATGCATCCGCCAATGCCAGACAGCTAGCCTAGTGCGGCGGCCCCAGCTGACTGAACTATTTCATAGGCTGATGGGTCTGTTAGCCTGCACGTCACTCTCAGTTTGCTTGTGTGCATGTGTGTTAGCGGGTGTCATTGTCACCTGCTGTTGCATCGCAGAGCATCACACCCAGAGAGTTCAGTGCTGCGTGAAAATGACGCCAGCCAAGCCAGGCGTCTTCCTGTGTGCCCACCTCTGCCCGTGGCACTGTGGCGGCCCTGTGGGTGCCCCGTGGCTGCACTGATGCCAGCACGTGTGGAGTTGCAGGGAGGGTCCCCGTGGGGAGGAAGTAGGCCATTAGTACAGTCCTTGCCCCAGCGTTTTACTCCACTTCAGTACACATCACAGAGGGCCGCCCTCTCACTAACTAGCTAACACATGCTAATTAGTCTGGCGACAGAGTCAGTTCCTCCTCACTTTGGGAGCATATGTGTAGCTCCAGAGCAAAGCTTGCTGAGAGGACCTGGCCAGGGACTGATGCTGCTTCATTAAGTTTTCTTTAATGCGCTTCAAATAAATGTAGAACAGCAGACTTGTGCTTTAGAGTAGCCTGGAAAATATGAATGATTGAGCCAGAGTTTCGTTTTGCTAACGATTCACTGCCTCAAACAGGCATCTCACATAAACACTGTGATAGTGTTTTGCTTTCTGACTTTCCTTATCTTCCAGATTAGTGTGGTGTGCCGTCTGCTCTGAAACCAACTCGCCTTTCCTGCAACGTCTTCATTTTCTGGAAACAAGAACAACCACAGCCTTAATGAAACTTAATGATGATAGTCATAACACAACAATGATCCAGTGGTCTGGAAAACTAATCAATGCGTCCTCTCTCCTTCCCCTAATGACCTGTGAAAACAAAGCAATAAAAAGGCGGTGTATGTTTATTTTGGCCAAAGCAACAGGCTGATAAGAGCGGCTGACTGATTAGCGTCAAGCAAAGCCAAGACGGTCGCAAATGATTAGGACGACACACAAAGTTAATATCACCACACGAGGTAAAGGTGTGTGCATTTCTGGAACTTTCATCTCGATGGAATGTTTGCAGGCCCATTTACCAAAATGTATTTGTTCTCCCACAGTAGGTGGTAGTTTGTGCCCAGACGACGTGATTTTCCAGTTACTGTAACTCCAGTCAGTGGTGGTATTTGTCATCGCAAAATAATGCGATGATAAGCACATGTTGTTTCTCTTATCTTTTGTGTGAAGTGGCTGACCGGCGTAGCTCTTGTTTTAGGATGCCGCTTGTCTTTAGGTCTCTGGTTGATTCCTCCCAGACTCTAGCGCTTCACCACAAATCATTGTGGTGCGCTGTAAGCAGCTTCGGGACCGTTCCTCAGATCCTCACATCATTTCCCTTGTCAGTGAGAAATACAAAAGCAGGGGGCAACTTTTTTTTGCAAGGATTTGTGATTTCCACAATTTTTTTTTTACAGTATGGTGGAAATTGTTGGTTTGACTAAGTGCTTTTAATTTGTTAAGTACAAATGGGGAGGCAAAGGAAAAATAATATTTCGCTTTCATGGTGTAGAGGGAATTATAAAAAAGCAAAATAGGAGGGAGGATAGCTGCAGTATCTTTTTGTCACCATGTACTATACAGCAGGCTGTTATCTGCAATTTGCTATACAAATAAGGATCAGTCAGCACACAATTTACATCAATAGAAATTATGACATGTACATGTGCTAAACAAACACACAGAGGAACAGACCACCTAACACCGTTCTCTGGGGTCCACACCAAATTTAACTCATGCATACTGCATTAGGACACACAGAGTTTCTGAAATTCTCAGAATTAAAATGAATGATTTAACAAGCCCTGTAATAAATTTATTTCCTATTCCCTGGTCAGATCGTATGAATTCCTAAACACACAACACATTCCACATGACAACATGGGAGATCAGTGTCAGGCGGATTACATGGAATGATGGGGTGATGTGTGTTTTTTTTCTCCTGCTTGCTGGAGAGCCTGGTGTCCTGATTAAAAATTTCAGCTCCACTGCCTTTCTAATTAATTAGCAAGGCCACTCAGAGGAGCGCTGTGGACCAATTAGTCTCTAGCAAGCCGATGATGCCTATCGCTACAGCATCACTGTACAGCTGTCGTTCACCGCTCCGAGGACGGCTGGGGATGGACCCTCAGGTGCTTGTGCAGGTTCAAACAGCCGCATGCGTGCATGCACACTACAGATGCTTACATACATAAAGCATAATAATACGACTAATCATAATAATAATAGAAAAAGAAGAGATATACAAAATGTATGCACAAACTCACTCATGAACACAGGATCCTAAAATATTTCCAGACTGAGCTGTAAAGTCAAAATGATCAGAAACAATATGCCTTAGAAGTTCAAAGTATAATAAGTATTTTAAGCCTGGGTTACACAGAAACAGCTCTTGAAATGACTCACAGAGTCTAAAGGAATTTGTCATGAGAGTTAGTTGATTATTAATTACTCAATCAACAGAAAATGAATCCACAACAATTTTGGCAATTAGATAATGAGGCGATATAATTTAGGTAATATATCAAGTGAAAATATTTTCTGGTCACAGCTTCTTCTTCCTTTTGGATTTTTGACCGTTGGTCACATTTATTTAAAAAAAAAATCAATGGATTATTTGACAAAAATAATAATTAGTTCCAACAATATTGAAAAAAAAATCTGCCATAATTCGAGACAGTAATAATACTGGCATTTTTTTTACTGTAGTAATACTGCAATTGTTTTGTGCAAAGTAAAAATGGAACCAGTGCCATTTCTATTCCGAAATACTGTGGGGCAATGCCACTAGAAAACATTAATATGCATTTAAAGGAAACAAAGACGAACAGTTTAAGTTCTTCTGTTTACTACATTTGAGCTAACTGTGGGATAAAGACTTACATACCATTAATTTGCTTTTCCTGTCTAACCTGTAGTAGTTAACGTGAGCTTCATAGCTGTGAAAGTCAGGACAAAAGCCACCGAAAGACACTGATGTTGAACCTTTTTCATCCTGATCCCCTCCATAGAAAAGCAGATGAAATAAGATGGACTGCATGTTGACCACAGGGCTGGGTGCGGAGGTTGGAGGGTAGGGGGTGCGGGGCTGTCTGCATTACTTCGGAGGGGTGGCAGAGTTTGCTGACATTGTGAGAACGGACTAGTTATAAGACCGAGGAAGCTCATTTCCACTTCAAGGGGTCGTCTGAAACATGGCATCAGCAGGCCTTTCTGTTAGCTCTCGCTCGCTGTACACTTGCATATGTGTGTGTGGGCGCGCACACATCATCTGATCGTCACACACAGATATTAATAATGCCTTTCCATCGCCTCCTCTCCCAAGTCTTATGTTTATTGGTACTTGAGGAAAATGCGCTGATACAGTTTTTCTTCAAGACTGAAAAACAGCCAAAAGCTAACAAAAATGTGGAACTTCAAAGCACTCTATGGTGGTGGGCACACATTAATGAACACATCACACACAAACACACACGTAACGTCCTGCAAATAATTCACTCTCTTACAAGTTTAATTGGAGTGTGGATTGGCACGTTTAAGCACAAAAAATGCATGTGTGTGTGTGTGTGTGTGTGTGTGTTTGTGCAGCACAGACGAACACCAACACAAGCCTCTTTGCAAGCACAAACAGTCAATACTGTAGTGGCTGATGTAGTATGAGGAGAGGGAATGAATATTGGAGGACTCTCAAGAGCCACCCATGAAACATGGAGAGGATGTCAAAGCATTTTGTTCCCATCTCGTTCATTAGATGTAACTCAGGCTAGTGGACGCTCAGAGTGGTTCACTCACAATCACACACACACACACACACAAGACACAAGACAAGAAAGGCACACACTGAAAACAACACAGTTGGAAACAGTTGTAGTTATTAGATCGGCGTGTCTGACATTTTGTCGACATAAGTAATTAATTTAGCCTTTCTATTGGGAAAGTCCAAAGAGCCCAATTAACATGGCTAATATTGCTGCATCGTGTAAAAACATCATTTTTTTAATACAGAGGGAATATTCAAATGACTTGCCTTCATTATTCAAATGCATAAGCTGGGATTCACACTCGCAGGAACAAGAAAATGATTATCAATCTTTTATTTCTGCAAAGCAATCAAATATTTAGTATGTGCTTTTCCTTTATCTTGGTTTTCTTTATTTGTGTCATCTGAAATTTGCGGGTTTCTTACATGTGTCCTCATCATTTTTCACTGCAAATTTCGAGGCTTATTTCATGTGTGTATATTGAATAAGTACCACGCTGCAGTGATAATTGTTATTTATTTCATATAACAGATTTGGAAGTCTTGGCAGCATATTTGCATGAGCCAAGAAGCAGTTTGGTATTTAATTGAAATGATACAGTAAGTCAAGGCTTTAGAGGAAGAGGATTTTTGACTTTCGATAGTTGGACCACTACACATACGCAGACAGGAATCCAGGCCAAGACTCACTTGGTTGCCAAATCCCATGGCTTTGTAGGCAACACGCTGCAGAAATGGAATCAGACAAATAATATTCCTAATTTAGAGAGTGAAAATGTAAAGGTCAGAGGCAGCAATGAGGGACCTTTTATGGTTTTAGTTTATTTGAACCTGTTTTTATAGATTGCTATTGTGGCACTGTGTTCTCTATTTTCACGGCTTGTTCGAGTATTTGTTTTCTAGGGAACTCATGGGCCCCAATACTGCAAGTCCTGGGCTCTTGGCTCTACTCTCCCACTCGTATAGCTATAACAAAGTCAATATTACAAAGAGGTAACACATGTCGAGGTATGCTTCAGGCCTGCCCTGGTGCTGTGATCCTGGCTTGGGACACATACACACACACACACACACACACACACACACACACACACACACACACACACACACACACACACACACACA